>JAUMJL010002460.1:0-15645 GCA_033558185.1 Dromococcyx pavoninus | reverse complement strand
CAAGAAATGGACGGAGGAATTAAAAAATGCATTGAGGAACCCGAAAATGGACGGAGGTACCCAAAAATGAACTGGGAAATTAAAAAGTTGGCTGAGGCACCCAAAAATGGGCTGCAAGACACAAAAATGTATTGAGGAACCCAAAGATGGACTGAGGAACCCAGGAATGGCTTGAGGAACACAAAAATGGGCTTAGTAAACCCAAAAATATATTGAGGAACCCAAAAATTGATGGAGAAACCTAAAAATGGACTGAGGAAACCAAAAAATAGATTGAGGAACCTAAAAATGGACTGAGAAAGCCAAAAATGGGCTGCGAGGCCGCAAATGGACTGAGGAACCCAAAAATGGATTGAAGAACCCCAAAATGGGCTGGGAAACCAAAAAATGGATTGAAAACCCCCCAAAATGGGCTGAGGGACCCAAAACTGTATTGAGAAACCCAAAAACGGGCTGAGGAACCGAAAACTGGATTGAGGAAACAAAAAATGAGCTGAAGGACCAAAAACAGACTGAGAAACCAAAAACGTCATGGGCAAACCAAAAATGGATTGAGGAACCCAAAAATGCATTGAGAAACCTAAAAATGGACTGAGAAACCCCAAAAATGGATTGAGGAACCCAAAATTCATTGAGAAACCTAAAAATGGACTGAGATACCAAAAACTGGACTGGGAAAAGCAAAACTGGATTGAGAAACCCAAAAATGGACTGAGTGACCAAGACATGGATTGAGGAACCCAAAACTTGATTGAGGAAACCAAAAACGACCTGGGAAAACAAAAACAGAACTGAGGAAACCAAAACATAGATTGACAAAACCAAAATGGATTTTAAAACTAAAAATGGACTGAAAAAGCCAAAAATCGACTGGGAAACACAAAAATGGAATGAGGAACCCAAAAATAGATTGCAGAACCCAAAAATGTGCTGCAAGACCCAAAAATGTCTTGGGCAACCCAAAAATGGCTTGAGGAACCCAAAAATGGACTGGGAAACCCAAAAATTTGATTTAGGAAACAAAAAAAAATAGATTGAGGAACCAAAAAATAGACTGAGAAAGCCAGAAATTGACTGGGAAACTCAAAAACGGACTGAGGAAACCACAAATGAGCTGAGGGACCGAAACCAAACTTAGAAACCAAAACTGACATGGGCAAACCAAAAATGGATTGAGGAACCCCAAAAATGGGCTGAGAAAACCAAAAAATGGGCTGAGGAACCCAAAAATGGGCTGAGTGACCAAGACATGGATTGAGGAAAGCAAAAAATAGATTGACGAAACCAAAAATGGATTGTAAAGCTAAAAATGGACTGAGGAAACCAAAAATGTCCTGGGACACCCCAAAATGGATTGAGGAACCCAAAAATGGATTGAGGAACCCAAAAATGGTCTGAAAAGCCCAAAAATGGATTGAGGAAACCAAAAATGGACTGGGAAACCCAAAAATGGTTTAATGAAACCAAAAATGGATTGAGGAACCCAAAAATGGTCTGAGGTAACCAAAAATGCATTGAGGAACACAAAAATGGGCTGAGAAACCAAAAAATGGATTGGAAAAAAACAAAAATGAATTGAAGAACACAAAAAATGGCTGAGTAAACAAACAATGGATTGAAGAACCGAAAAATGGTCTGAAAAGCCCAAAAATGGGCCGAGAAACCCAAAAATGCATTGAGGAACCCCAAAAATAGGCTGACAAACCCAAAAATCGATTGAGGAACTCACAAAAAGGGCTGAGGAACCCAAAAATGGACTGAAGAACCCAAAAAAAGGATTTAGAAATCCAAAAATAGACTCAGAAACTCAAAAATGGCGTGAGAATAAAAAAAAAATGGATTGAGGAACCCAAAAATAGGTGAGAAAACCAAAAATGGTTTGACCAAACCAAAAATGAACTGCGGGATCTGAAAATGTGCTGAAAGACTCCAAAATGGGCTGAGGGACCCAAAAATGGAATTACAGAGCAAAAAATGGGCTGAGGGACTAAAAAATAGTCTGAGGAACCCAAAAATGGATTGAGGAAACCAAAAATGGGCTAAGAAACCCAAAAGTGCACTGAGGAAAGCAAAAATGGATTGAGAAACAAAAAAATGGGCTGAGAAACCCAAAAATGGGCTGAGTGACCAAGACATGGATTGAGGAACCCAAAACTGGATTGAGGAAACCAAAACTGAGCTGAAAGATCAAAAACTGACTGAGAAACCAAAAATGTCTTGGGCAGACCAAAAATGGATTGAGGAACTCAAATATGGGCTTAGAAACCATAAAAAATGCATTGAGGAACCCCAAAATGCATTGAGAAACCTAAAAATGGACTGAGAAATCAGAAAATGCACTGGGAAACACAAAAATGGATTCAGGAACCCAAAAATGGACTGAGGAACACAAAAATGGGCTGAGTGACCAAGACATGAATAGACGAAAACTAAAAAATAAATTGACGAAACCAAAAATGGATTGTAAACCTAAAAATGGACTGAGGAAGCCAAAAATAGATTGAGGAATCCAAAAATGTGATGCAAGACCCAAAAATGTCCTAGGACATCCCAAAATGGATTGAGGAACCCAGAAATGGATTGAGGAACCCAAAAATGTCCTGGGACACCCAAAAATAGATTGAAAAACCGAAAACTGGCTGAGGGACCCAAAAATGGTTTGAGGAAAACAAAAATGGATTGAGGAACCCAAAAATAGTCTGAAAAGCCCAAAAATGGGGTGAGAAACCCAAAAATGGACTGAGTGACCAAGTCATGGATTGAGGAACCCAAAACTGGATTGAGGAAGCCAAAAATGAGCTGAAAGATCAAAAACTGACTGAGAAACCAAATATGTCATGGGCAAACCAAAAATGGATTGAGGAACCCAAACATGGGCTGAGAAACCATAAAAAAAGGATTGAGAAACGGAAAAAATGCATTGAGAAACGTAAACATGGACTGAGAATCAAAAAATGGAGTGGGACACCCAAAAATGGATTTAGGAACCCCAAAATGGACTGAGGAACCCAAAAATGGGCTGAGTGACAAAGACATGGATAGACGAAAACTAAAAAATAGATTGACGAAACCAAAAAAGGATTGTAAACCTAAAAATGAACTGAGGAAGCCAAAAATCGACTGAGAAACCAAAAATGTACTCCGGAACCGAAAAAAAGATTGAAGAACCCAAAAATGTGCTGCAAGACCCAAAAATGTCCTAGGACACTCAAAAATAGATTGAGGAACCAAAAACTGGCTGAGGAACCCAAAAATTGATTGAGGAAAACAAAAATGGATTGAGGAACCCAAAAGTAGTCTGAAAAGCCCAAAAATGGGCTGAGAAACCCAAAAATGGGCTGAGTGACCAAGACATGGATTGAGGAACCCAAAACTGGATTGAGGAAATGAAAAATGAGCTGAGAGACCAAAAACAGACTGAGAAACAAAAAATGTCATGGGCAAACCAAAAATGGATTGGGGAACCCAAAAATGCATTGAGAAACCTAAAAATGGACTGGGAAACCCAAAAATGGACTGAAGAAACCAAAAAATAGATTGAGGAACCTAAAAATGGACTGAGAAAGCCAAAAATTGACTGGCAAACCCAAAATAGACTGAGGAAACCAAAAATGGCTCAATGAACCCAAAAAAAGAGTGGGAAACCAAAAAATGGATTGAAAAACCCCCAAAATGGGCTGAGGGACCAAAAAATGGGCTGCAGGACCCAAAAATGTTTTGAGGAACCCAATGACGGACTGAGGAACCCAAAAGTGGCATGAGGTACCCAAACACGGACTGAGGAACCCAAAAATGGTTTGAGGAACCCATAAATGGATTGAGGAACTCTAAAATAGGCTGAGAAACCAAAAAATGGGCTAGAGTGATCAAGACATGGATTGAGGAACCCAAAATGAATTGAGGAAACCAAAAATGAGCTGAAAGATCTAAAACAGACTGAGAAACCAAAAGTGACATGGGCAACCGAAAAATGGATTGAGGAACCCAAAAATAGGCTGAGAAACCCAAAAAATGGACTGAGGAACCCAAAATTCATTGAGAAACCTAAAAATGGGCTCAGATATCAAAAACTGGACTGTGAAACCCAAACATGGATTGAGGAACCCAAAAATGGACTGAGGAACCCAAAAATGGGCTGAGTGACCAAGACATGGATTGAGGAAAGCAAAAAATAGATTGACGAAACCAAAAATGGATTGTAAAGCTAAAAATGGACTGAGGAAACCAAAAATGTCCTGGGACACCCCAAAATGGATTGAGGAACCCAAAAATGGATTGAGGAACCCAAAAATGGTCTGAAAAGCCCAAAAATGGATTGAGGAACCCAAAAATGGTCTGAGGTAACCAAAAATGCATTGAGGAACACAAAAATGGGCTGAGAAACCAAAAAATGGATTGGAAAAAAACAAAAATGAATTGAAGAACACAAAAAATGGCTGAGTAAACAAACAATGGATTGAAGAACCGAAAAATGGTCTGAAAAGCCCAAAAATGGGCCGAGAAACCCAAAAATGCATTGAGGAACCCCAAAAATAGGCTGACAAACCCAAAAATCGATTGAGGAACTCACAAAAAGGGCTGAGGAACCCAAAAATGGACTGAAGAACCCAAAAAAAGGATTTAGAAATCCAAAAATAGACTCAGAAACTCAAAAATGGCGTGAGAATAAAAAAAAATGGATTGAGGAACCCAAAAATAGGTGAGAAAACCAAAAATGGTTTGACCAAACCAAAAATGAACTGCGGGATCTGAAAATGTGCTGAAAGACTCCAAAATGGGCTGAGGGACCCAAAAATGGAATTACAGAGCAAAAAATGGGCTGAGGGACTAAAAAATAGTCTGAGGAACCCAAAACTGGATTGAGGAAACCAAAAATGGGCTAAGAAACCCAAAAGTGCACTGAGGAAAGCAAATATGGATTGCGAAACAAAAAAAAATGGGCTGAGAAACCCAAAAATGGGCTTGGAAACCCAAAAACGGACTGAGAAACCAAAAATAGCCTGGGAAACCCAAACTGAGCTGAAAGATCAAAAACTGACTGAGAAACCAAAAATGTCTTGGGCAGACCAAAAATGGATTCAGGAACTCAAATATGGGCTTAGAAACCATAAAAAATGCATTGAGGAACCCCAAAATGCATTGAGAAACCTAAAAATGGACTGAGAAATCAGAAAATGCACTGGGAAACACAAAAATGGATTCAGGAACCCAAAAATGGACTGAGGAACACAAAAATGGGCTGAGTGACCAAGACATGAATAGACGAAAACTAAAAAATAAATTGACGAAACCAAAAATGGATTGTAAACCTAAAAATGGACTGAGGAAGCCAAAAATAGATTGAGGAATCCAAAAATGTGATGCAAGACCCAAAAATGTCCTAGGACATCCCAAAATGGATTGAGGAACCCAGAAATGGATTGAGGAACCCAAAAATGTCCTGGGACACCCAAAAATAGATTGAAAAACCGAAAACTGGCTGAGGGACCCAAAAATGGTTTGAGGAAAACAAAAATGGATTGAGGAACCCAAAAATAGTCTGAAAAGCCCAAAAATGGGGTGAGAAACCCAAAAATGGACTGAGTGACCAAGTCATGGATTGAGGAACCCAAAACTGGATTGAGGAAGCCAAAAATGAGCTGAAAGATCAAAAACTGACTGAGAAACCAAATATGTCATGGGCAAACCAAAAATGGATTGAGGAACCCAAACATGGGCTGAGAAACCATAAAAAAAGGATTGAGAAACGGAAAAAATGCATTGAGAAACGTAAACATGGACTGAGAATCAAAAAATGGAGTGGGACACCCAAAAATGGATTTAGGAACCCCAAAATGGACTGAGGAACCCAAAAATGGGCTGAGTGACAAAGACATGGATAGACGAAAACTAAAAAATAGATTGACGAAACCAAAAAAGGATTGTAAACCTAAAAATGAACTGAGGAAGCCAAAAATCGACTGAGAAACCAAAAATGTACTCCGGAACCGAAAAAAAGATTGAAGAACCCAAAAATGTGCTGCAAGACCCAAAAATGTCCTAGGACACTCAAAAATAGATTGAGGAACCAAAAACTGGCTGAGGAACCCAAAAATTGATTGAGGAAAACAAAAATGGATTGAGGAACCCAAAAGTAGTCTGAAAAGCCCAAAAATGGGCTGAGAAACCCAAAAATGGGCTGAGTGACCAAGACATGGATTGAGGAACCCAAAACTGGATTGAGGAAATGAAAAATGAGCTGAGAGACCAAAAACAGACTGAGAAACAAAAAATGTCATGGGCAAACCAAAAATGGATTGGGGAACCCAAAAATGCATTGAGAAACCTAAAAATGGACTGGGAAACCCAAAAATGGACTGAAGAAACCAAAAAATAGATTGAGGAACCTAAAAATGGACTGAGAAAGCCAAAAATTGACTGGCAAACCCAAAATAGACTGAGGAAACCAAAAATGGCTCAATGAACCCAAAAAAAGAGTGGGAAACCAAAAAATGGATTGAAAAACCCCCAAAATGGGCTGAGGGACCAAAAAATGGGCTGCAGGACCCAAAAATGTTTTGAGGAACCCAATGACGGACTGAGGAACCCAAAAGTGGCATGAGGTACCCAAACACGGACTGAGGAACCCAAAAATGGTTTGAGGAACCCATAAATGGATTGAGGAACTCTAAAATAGGCTGAGAAACCAAAAAATGGGCTAGAGTGATCAAGACATGGATTGAGGAACCCAAAATGAATTGAGGAAACCAAAAATGAGCTGAAAGATCTAAAACAGACTGAGAAACCAAAAGTGACATGGGCAACCGAAAAATGGATTGAGGAACCCAAAAATAGGCTGAGAAACCCAAAAAATGGACTGAGGAACCCAAAATTCATTGAGAAACCTAAAAATGGGCTCAGATATCAAAAACTGGACTGTGAAACCCAAACATGGATTGAGGAACCCAAAAATGGACTGAGGAACCCAAAAATGGGCTGAGTGACCAAGACATGGATTGAGGAAAGCAAAAAATAGATTGACGAAACCAAAAATGGATTGTAAAGCTAAAAATGGACTGAGGAAACCAAAAATGTCCTGGGACACCCCAAAATGGATTGAGGAACCCAAAAATGGATTGAGGAACCCAAAAATGGTCTGAAAAGCCCAAAAATGGATTGAGGAACCCAAAAATGGTCTGAGGTAACCAAAAATGCATTGAGGAACACAAAAATGGGCTGAGAAACCAAAAAATGGATTGGAAAAAAACAAAAATGAATTGAAGAACACAAAAAATGGCTGAGTAAACAAACAATGGATTGAAGAACCGAAAAATGGTCTGAAAAGCCCAAAAATGGGCCGAGAAACCCAAAAATGCATTGAGGAACCCCAAAAATAGGCTGACAAACCCAAAAATCGATTGAGGAACTCACAAAAAGGGCTGAGGAACCCAAAAATGGACTGAAGAACCCAAAAAAAGGATTTAGAAATCCAAAAATAGACTCAGAAACTCAAAAATGGCGTGAGAATAAAAAAAAAATGGATTGAGGAACCCAAAAATAGGTGAGAAAACCAAAAATGGTTTGACCAAACCAAAAATGAACTGCGGGATCTGAAAATGTGCTGAAAGACTCCAAAATGGGCTGAGGGACCCAAAAATGGAATTACAGAGCAAAAAATGGGCTGAGGGACTAAAAAATAGTCTGAGGAACCCAAAAATGGATTGAGGAAACCAAAAATGGGCTAAGAAACCCAAAAGTGCACTGAGGAAAGCAAAAATGGATTGAGAAACAAAAAAATGGGCTGAGAAACCCAAAAATGGGCTGAGTGACCAAGACATGGATTGAGGAACCCAAAACTGGATTGAGGAAACCAAAACTGAGCTGAAAGATCAAAAACTGACTGAGAAACCAAAAATGTCTTGGGCAGACCAAAAATGGATTGAGGAACTCAAATATGGGCTTAGAAACCATAAAAAATGCATTGAGGAACCCCAAAATGCATTGAGAAACCTAAAAATGGACTGAGAAATCAGAAAATGCACTGGGAAACACAAAAATGGATTCAGGAACCCAAAAATGGACTGAGGAACACAAAAATGGGCTGAGTGACCAAGACATGAATAGACGAAAACTAAAAAATAAATTGACGAAACCAAAAATGGATTGTAAACCTAAAAATGGACTGAGGAAGCCAAAAATAGATTGAGGAATCCAAAAATGTGATGCAAGACCCAAAAATGTCCTAGGACATCCCAAAATGGATTGAGGAACCCAGAAATGGATTGAGGAACCCAAAAATGTCCTGGGACACCCAAAAATAGATTGAAAAACCGAAAACTGGCTGAGGGACCCAAAAATGGTTTGAGGAAAACAAAAATGGATTGAGGAACCCAAAAATAGTCTGAAAAGCCCAAAAATGGGGTGAGAAACCCAAAAATGGACTGAGTGACCAAGTCATGGATTGAGGAACCCAAAACTGGATTGAGGAAGCCAAAAATGAGCTGAAAGATCAAAAACTGACTGAGAAACCAAATATGTCATGGGCAAACCAAAAATGGATTGAGGAACCCAAACATGGGCTGAGAAACCATAAAAAAAGGATTGAGAAACGGAAAAAATGCATTGAGAAACGTAAACATGGACTGAGAATCAAAAAATGGAGTGGGACACCCAAAAATGGATTTAGGAACCCCAAAATGGACTGAGGAACCCAAAAATGGGCTGAGTGACAAAGACATGGATAGACGAAAACTAAAAAATAGATTGACGAAACCAAAAAAGGATTGTAAACCTAAAAATGAACTGAGGAAGCCAAAAATCGACTGAGAAACCAAAAATGTACTCCGGAACCGAAAAAAAGATTGAAGAACCCAAAAATGTGCTGCAAGACCCAAAAATGTCCTAGGACACTCAAAAATAGATTGAGGAACCAAAAACTGGCTGAGGAACCCAAAAATTGATTGAGGAAAACAAAAATGGATTGAGGAACCCAAAAGTAGTCTGAAAAGCCCAAAAATGGGCTGAGAAACCCAAAAATGGGCTGAGTGACCAAGACATGGATTGAGGAACCCAAAACTGGATTGAGGAAATGAAAAATGAGCTGAGAGACCAAAAACAGACTGAGAAACAAAAAATGTCATGGGCAAACCAAAAATGGATTGGGGAACCCAAAAATGCATTGAGAAACCTAAAAATGGACTGGGAAACCCAAAAATGGACTGAAGAAACCAAAAAATAGATTGAGGAACCTAAAAATGGACTGAGAAAGCCAAAAATTGACTGGCAAACCCAAAATAGACTGAGGAAACCAAAAATGGCTCAATGAACCCAAAAAAAGAGTGGGAAACCAAAAAATGGATTGAAAAACCCCCAAAATGGGCTGAGGGACCAAAAAATGGGCTGCAGGACCCAAAAATGTTTTGAGGAACCCAATGACGGACTGAGGAACCCAAAAGTGGCATGAGGTACCCAAACACGGACTGAGGAACCCAAAAATGGTTTGAGGAACCCATAAATGGATTGAGGAACTCTAAAATAGGCTGAGAAACCAAAAAATGGGCTAGAGTGATCAAGACATGGATTGAGGAACCCAAAATGAATTGAGGAACCCAAAAATGAGCTGAAAGATCTAAAACAGACTGAGAAACCAAAAGTGACATGGGCAACCGAAAAATGGATTGAGGAACCCAAAAATAGGCTGAGAAACCCAAAAAATGGACTGAGGAACCCAAAATTCATTGAGAAACCTAAAAATGGGCTCAGATATCAAAAACTGGACTGTGAAACCCAAACATGGATTGAGGAACCCAAAAATGGACTGAGGAACCCAAAAATGGGCTGAGTGACCAAGACATGGATTGAGGAAAGCAAAAAATAGATTGACGAAACCAAAAATGGATTGTAAAGCTAAAAATGGACTGAGGAAACCAAAAATGTCCTGGGACACCCCAAAATGGATTGAGGAACCCAAAAATGGTCTGAAAAGCCCAAAAATGGATTGAGGAACCCAAAAATGGTCTGAGGTAACCAAAAATGCATTGAGGAACACAAAAATGGGCTGAGAAACCAAAAAATGGATTGGAAAAAAACAAAAATGAATTGAAGAACACAAAAAATGGCTGAGTAAACAAACAATGGATTGAAGAACCGAAAAATGGTCTGAAAAGCCCAAAAATGGGCCGAGAAACACAAAAATGCATTGAGGAACCCCAAAAATAGGCTGACAAACCCAAAAATCGATTGAGGAACTCACAAAAAGGGCTGAGGAACCCAAAAATGGACTGAAGAACCCAAAAAAATCATTTAGAAATCCAAAAATAGACTCAGAAACTCAAAAATGGCGTGAGAATAAAAAAAAAATGGATTGAGGAACCCAAAAATAGGTGAGAAAACCAAAAATGGTTTGACCAAACCAAAAATGAACTGCGGGATCTGAAAATGTGCTGAAAGACTCCAAAATGGGCTGAGGGACCCAAAAATGGAATTACAGAGCAAAAAATGGGCTGAGGGACTAAAAAATAGTCTGAGGAACCCAAAAATGGATTGAGGAAACCAAAAATGGGCTAAGAAACCCAAAAGTGCACTGAGGAAAGCAAAAATGGATTGAGAAACAAAAAAATGGGCTGAGAAACCCAAAAATGGGCTGAGTGACCAAGACATGGATTGAGGAACCCAAAACTGGATTGAGGAAACCAAAACTGAGCTGAAAGATCAAAAACTGACTGAGAAACCAAAAATGTCTTGGGCAGACCAAAAATGGATTGAGGAACTCAAATATGGGCTTAGAAACCATAAAAAATGCATTGAGGAACCCCAAAATGCATTGAGAAACCTAAAAATGGACTGAGAAATCAGAAAATGCACTGGGAAACACAAAAATGGATTCAGGAACCCAAAAATGGACTGAGGAACACAAAAATGGGCTGAGTGACCAAGACATGAATAGACGAAAACTAAAAAATAAATTGACGAAACCAAAAATGGATTGTAAACCTAAAAATGGACTGAGGAAGCCAAAAATAGATTGAGGAATCCAAAAATGTGATGCAAGACCCAAAAATGTCCTAGGACATCCCAAAATGGATTGAGGAACCCAGAAATGGATTGAGGAACCCAAAAATGTCCTGGGACACCCAAAAATAGATTGAAAAACCGAAAACTGGCTGAGGGACCCAAAAATGGTTTGAGGAAAACAAAAATGGATTGAGGAACCCAAAAATAGTCTGAAAAGCCCAAAAATGGGGTGAGAAACCCAAAAATGGACTGAGTGACCAAGTCATGGATTGAGGAACCCAAAACTGGATTGAGGAAGCCAAAAATGAGCTGAAAGATCAAAAACTGACTGAGAAACCAAATATGTCATGGGCAAACCAAAAATGGATTGAGGAACCCAAACATGGGCTGAGAAACCATAAAAAAAGGATTGAGAAACGGAAAAAATGCATTGAGAAACGTAAACATGGACTGAGAATCAAAAAATGGAGTGGGACACCCAAAAATGGATTTAGGAACCCCAAAATGGACTGAGGAACCCAAAAATGGGCTGAGTGACAAAGACATGGATAGACGAAAACTAAAAAATAGATTGACGAAACCAAAAAAGGATTGTAAACCTAAAAATGAACTGAGGAAGCCAAAAATCGACTGAGAAACCAAAAATGTACTCCGGAACCGAAAAAAAGATTGAAGAACCCAAAAATGTGCTGCAAGACCCAAAAATGTCCTAGGACACTCAAAAATAGATTGAGGAACCAAAAACTGGCTGAGGAACCCAAAAATTGATTGAGGAAAACAAAAATGGATTGAGGAACCCAAAAGTAGTCTGAAAAGCCCAAAAATGGGCTGAGAAACCCAAAAATGGGCTGAGTGACCAAGACATGGATTGAGGAACCCAAAACTGGATTGAGGAAATGAAAAATGAGCTGAGAGACCAAAAACAGACTGAGAAACAAAAAATGTCATGGGCAAACCAAAAATGGATTGGGGAACCCAAAAATGCATTGAGAAACCTAAAAACGGACTGGGAAACCCAAAAATGGACTGAAGAAACCAAAAAATAGATTGAGGAACCTAAAAATGGACTGAGAAAGCCAAAAATTGACTGGCAAACCCAAAATAGACTGAGGAAACCAAAAATGGCTCAATGAACCCAAAAAAAGAGTGGGAAACCAAAAAATGGATTGAAAAACCCCCAAAATGGGCTGAGGGACCAAAAAATGGGCTGCAGGACCCAAAAATGTTTTGAGGAACCCAATGACGGACTGAGGAACCCAAAAGTGGCATGAGGTACCCAAACACGGACTGAGGAACCCAAAAATGGTTTGAGGAACCCATAAATGGATTGAGGAACTCTAAAATAGGCTGAGAAACCAAAAAATGGGCTAGAGTGATCAAGACATGGATTGAGGAACCCAAAATGAATTGAGGAAACCAAAAATGAGCTGAAAGATCTAAAACAGACTGAGAAACCAAAAGTGACATGGGCAACCGAAAAATGGATTGAGGAACCCAAAAATAGGCTGAGAAACCCAAAAAATGGACTGAGGAACCCAAAATTCATTGAGAAACCTAAAAATGGGCTCAGATATCAAAAACTGGACTGTGAAACCCAAACATGGATTGAGGAACCCAAAAATGGACTGAGGAACCCAAAAATGGGCTGAGTGACCAAGACATGGATTGAGGAAAGCAAAAAATAGATTGACGAAACCAAAAATGGATTGTAAAGCTAAAAATGGACTGAGGAAACCAAAAATGTCCTGGGACACCCCAAAATGGATTGAGGAACCCAAAAATGGTCTGAAAAGCCCAAAAATGGATTGAGGAACCCAAAAATGGTCTGAGGTAACCAAAAATGCATTGAGGAACACAAAAATGGGCTGAGAAACCAAAAAATGGATTGGAAAAAAACAAAAATGAATTGAAGAACACAAAAAATGGCTGAGTAAACAAACAATGGATTGAAGAACCGAAAAATGGTCTGAAAAGCCCAAAAATGGGCCGAGAAACCCAAAAATGCATTGAGGAACCCCAAAAATAGGCTGACAAACCCAAAAATCGATTGAGGAACTCACAAAAAGGGCTGAGGAACCCAAAAATGGACTGAAGAACCCAAAAAAAGGATTTAGAAATCCAAAAAAAGACTCAGAAACTCAAAAATGGCGTGAGAATAAAAAAAAAAATGGATTGAGGAACCCAAAAATAGGTGAGAAAACCAAAAATGGTTTGACCAAACCAAAAATGAACTGCGGGATCTGAAAATGTGCTGAAAGACTCCAAAATGGGCTGAGGGACCCAAAAATGGAATTACAGAGAAAAAAATGGGCTGAGAAACTAAAAAATAGTCTGAGGAACCCAAAAATGGATTGAGGAAACCAAAAATGGGCTAAGAAACCCAAAAGTGCACTGAGGAAAGCAAAAATGGATTGAGAAACAAAAAAATGGGCTGAGAAACCCAAAAATGGGCTGAGTGACCAAGACATGGATTGAGGAACCCAAAACTGGATTGAGGAAACCAAAACTGAGCTGAAAGATCAAAAACTGACTGAGAAACCAAAAATGTCTTGGGCAGACCAAAAATGGATTGAGGAACTCAAATATGGGCTTAGAAACCATAAAAAATGCATTGAGGAACCCCAAAATGCATTGAGAAACCTAAAAATGGACTGAGAAATCAGAAAATGCACTGGGAAACACAAAAATGGATTCAGGAACCCAAAAATGGACTGAGGAACACAAAAATGGGCTGAGTGACCAAGACATGAATAGACGAAAACTAAAAAATAAATTGACGAAACCAAAAATGGATTGTAAACCTAAAAATGGACTGAGGAAGCCAAAAATAGATTGAGGAATCCAAAAATGTGATGCAAGACCCAAAAATGTCCTAGGACATCCCAAAATGGATTGAGGAACCCAGAAATGGATTGAGGAACCCAAAAATGTCCTGGGACACCCAAAAATAGATTGAAAAACCGAAAACTGGCTGAGGGACCCAAAAATGGTTTGAGGAAAACAAAAATGGATTGAGGAACCCAAAAATAGTCTGAAAAGCCCAAAAATGGGGTGAGAAACCCAAAAATGGACTGAGTGACCAAGTCATGGATTGAGGAACCCAAAACTGGATTGAGGAAGCCAAAAATGAGCTGAAAGATCAAAAACTGACTGAGAAACCAAATATGTCATGGGCAAACCAAAAATGGATTGAGGAACCCAAACATGGGCTGAGAAACCATAAAAAAAGGATTGAGAAACGGAAAAAATGCATTGAGAAACGTAAACATGGACTGAGAATCAAAAAATGGAGTGGGACACCCAAAAATGGATTTAGGAACCCCAAAATGGACTGAGGAACCCAAAAATGGGCTGAGTGACAAAGACATGGATAGACGAAAACTAAAAAATAGATTGACGAAACCAAAAAAGGATTGTAAACCTAAAAATGAACTGAGGAAGCCAAAAATCGACTGAGAAACCAAAAATGTACTCCGGAACCGAAAAAAAGATTGAAGAACCCAAAAATGTGCTGCAAGACCCAAAAATGTCCTAGGACACTCAAAAATAGATTGAGGAACCAAAAACTGGCTGAGGAACCCAAAAATTGATTGAGGAAAACAAAAATGGATTGAGGAACCCAAAAGTAGTCTGAAAAGCCCAAAAATGGGCTGAGAAACCCAAAAATGGGCTGAGTGACCAAGACATGGATTGAGGAACCCAAAACTGGATTGAGGAAATGAAAAATGAGCTGAGAGACCAAAAACAGACTGAGAAACAAAAAATGTCATGGGCAAACCAAAAATGGATTGGGGAACCCAAAAATGCATTGAGAAACCTAAAAATGGACTGGGAAACCCAAAAATGGACTGAAGAAACCAAAAAATAGATTGAGGAACCTAAAAATGGACTGAGAAAGCCAAAAATTGACTGGCAAACCCAAAATAGACTGAGGAAACCAAAAATGGCTCAATGAACCCAAAAATGGAGTGGGAAACCAAAAAATGGATTGAAAAACCCCCAAAATGGGCTGAGGGACCAAAAAATGGGCTGCAGGACCCAAAAATGTTTTGAGGAACCCAATGACGGACTGAGGAACCCAAAAGTGGCATGAGGTACCCAAACACGGACTGAGGAACCCAAAAATGGTTTGAGGAACCCATAAATGGATTGAGGAACTCTAAAATAGGCTGAGAAACCAAAAAATGGGCTAGAGTGATCAAGACATGGATTGAGGAACCCAAAATGAATTGAGGAACCCAAAAATGAGCTGAAAGATCTAAAACAGACTGAGAAACCAAAAGTGACATGGGCAACCGAAAAATGGATTGAGGAACCCAAAAATAGGCTGAGAAACCCAAAAAATGGACTGAGGAACCCAAAATTCATTGAGAAACCTAAAATGGGCTCAGATATCAAAAACTGGACTGTGAAACCCAAACATGGATTGAGGAACCCAAAAATGGACTGAGGAACCCAAAAATGGGCTGAGTGACCAAGACATGGATTGAGGAAAGCAAAAAATAGATTGACGAAACCAAAATGGATTGTAAAGCTAAAAATGGACTGAGGAAACCAAAAATGTCCTGGACACCCCAAAATGGATTGAGGAACCCAAAAATGGATTGAGGAACCCAAAAAATGGTCTGAAAAGCCCAAAAATGGATTGAGGAA
>JAUMJL010002458.1:0-15029 GCA_033558185.1 Dromococcyx pavoninus | reverse complement strand
CCTCCTCCCGCATGCGCACTGCCCCCCCCCGGGATGTCGAGCCGCGGGAAGCGGGACCGGGAGCCCCGTTCGGCCTCGCGTGGCGCCGCTTCCTCCTCCTCCTCGTCGTCCTCATCCTCGCGGGTCCCGTCGCGGAGCCGCCGGGATGGGGACACGGAGAGGGCGCGGGGCCGGCGGGACGGGGAACGCGGGCGGCGGGAGGAGCCGGTATTACCGGTGGATCCCGCCCGAATCAAGCGGGAACCGGGAACCGTTGGAACCGCGGGGGGAACCGGGGAAACCGGGCCCGTGAGGGTCAAGCGGGAGCGCGAGCCTGAGGGAGACTCTGACCCCGAGCCTGAGCCCGCCGGTAAGGACCGGGGGGGCACTGGGAAGGAACGGGAACGGGGATCTGGGGCTTCAGGAGGGCGTGAACTGGGAGGGATCTGGGGAGGGGGGAAACTGGGGGTTACTGGGGCTCAGGGAGGGGGTGAACTCGGGGGAGCTGGGGCTCGGGGAGGGGGGGTTCTGGAAGGGATTTGGGACTCGGGGAGGGAGTGGACTGGTGGTAACTGAAGGAATGGGGAGCTTAGGGAGGGGGGCAATGGACCCAGAGAGAGGGGGAACTGGGGGCCACAGGGGGAAGCATCGAGGGGAGACAAATAGGGCTTGGGGGATAGGGGGGAGCTGGGGCGCACGGGAAGGGGGGAGGCGCCTGGGGGCAGAATCAGGACGTGGGGAATGGAGAACTGAGGGGACAACCAGCAGTTGGGGAGAGGGGAAGCACTGGGGGAGACTAGGATTGTAGGGAGGAACTGGGTGTATTGGGGGGCTTGGGAGCACTGGGGCTCTGAGTGGGAACTGGCGGGCGAGTGGATCTTGGGGAGAGGGAGGCATCAGTTGAGACTGGGAGTGCATGTGTGGGGTTGTGACTGGGTGCAAGGGTGGTGTGGGTGACACTGGGGCTGAACGTGGGGGTCCTGGGGTCAAGGCTAGGGAGAGGGGAGGCACTGAGGGGGATCAGGATTGCGGGGGTTCTGGGCTGCATGGAGGGCATTGTGGCTGAGCCTGGGGGGAGGGAGGAGGCACCAGGGGACACTGGGGCTTGGAGGGGCGGGGGAACAGGATACACGATGGGTTTGGGGTGCATGGGGGGCACTGGGGCTGAGCCTGGAGGAACCAGGCTCTGGTCTGGGTGGCACTGGAGGGGAATGAGGACTTGGCCCCAACAAGGGTTAAGGGGAGCGTGGCAGGGGAGGGAACACAACATTGGCTTCATGTCTGACACAGTGTTACCTTGGCACTAATGAGCCCCTCTTCGTTAATGACCCTCTTTGCTAACGAGCCTTTCCGCGCAGTGCGCTATGGTCGCTTCGACCCCGAGGACCAGCGCAGCCGGCACTGCCCCTACCTGGACACCATCAACAAGTGAGTAGGGAGGCAAAGCAGGGCTTTTCAGGGTCCCTCAGGGGCTCCCCCCCCATCCTGGGGGTCTCCCATGCCTCTGTGGGTACCCACCAGCCCCCTCCATAGCTCTACCTGTGTTCCAGGAGCGTCCTGGACTTCGATTTTGAGAAGCTCTGCTCCATCTCGCTGTCCCACATCAATGTCTACGCATGCCTTGTCTGCGGGAAGTACTTCCAGGGTGAGCCCCCCCTGCTGGGAATGGGCTGATGTGAGAGGGGACACAGGGACAGGGTTGGGGACATGGGGATGCCCAGGGATTGGGGTGCTGCTGGAGAGGACACGGGGACACCCAGGACCAGAAAGGACAGCTGGGACACGAGGGGCCAAGGTGCTGGGGGGGACACACGGGGACACTCAGGGCCAGGAGGGACAACTGGGACACCCCAGGGCTGGAGTGCTACTGGGGGGGACACAGGAGACACCCAAAGACTGGGTTGGGGACACCCAGGGACTGGGGTGCTGCTGTGGGGGCGATACAGGGACACCCAGGGCCAGGAAGGACAACTGGGACACCCTGGGGCTGGGGTGCTGCTGGGGTTGGACACGAGAGGCATCCAAAGACTGGGTCAGGGACACAGAGACACCCAGGGACTGGGGTGTTGTCAGGGGGACACACAGGGACACCCAGGGCCTGGGATACTGGGGGGACATGCACAGGAGACACCCAGGGGCTGGGTTTGGGACAGAGAGACATCCAGGGGCCAGGTTGCTTCTTGGGATGGGGAGGGTTACTTAGGGGTCAGGGTGCTGCTGGGGGGACATGGTGACACCCAAGGGCCACAGACATGGGAGACGTGTGGATTGGATCACGAGGGACACCTTAGGGTTGTGGTGCTGTTTGGGGGGGACCTGGGGGACACTCAGAGTTCAGAGTGCTACTGGGGGACACACAGGGACACCCAGGGTCTGGGGTGCTGCTCAGGGGGATGTAGGGGACACTCGGGAGCTGGAATCCTGCTGAGGGGGCCATGGGGGTCACTCAGGGCCTGGGTGCTCTGAGGAGCACATGTGGGACATCCAGGGGTTGGGGTGCTATTAGGGGGAACACAGGGACACACAGGGGAAAGGGCAGGACATGGGAACACCTCAAGGCTGGGAAGCAGAAATGAGGACACCCAGGGGCTGGGATGGTGCGGGAGGGACATGGGAACACCTCGGGGTGGGTGGAAGCAGCCCCTCAGATGCAGATGGGGAGTCATTTCTGCCCTGTCTCTCATCCTCCCCGTGACCTCTCCATCCCCCTCTCTCCTTCCTGGCCACCTGAGCCCCCCTACCCCATCTTGACCCCCTCGTGTCCCCCCCAGGCCGCGGGCTGAAGTCTCACGCCTACATCCACAGCGTCCAGTTCAGCCACCACGTCTTCCTCAACCTCCACACCCTCAAGTTCTACTGCCTCCCCGATAACTACGAGATCATCGACTCCTCCTTGGAGGACATCACGGTGGGGACAGCAGCCAGGCTGCCCCATGGGAGGGGTTCTTTTCCATGTATCCCCCACCTTTTCCAACGCCGTTTCTCTCCCACAGTACGTCTTGAAGCCCACCTTCACCGCCCAGCAGATTGCCAACCTTGACAAGCAGGCCAAGCTGTCCCGTGCCTACGATGGCACCACGTACCTGCCTGGCATCGTGGGGCTCAACAACATCAAAGCCAACGACTACGCCAACGCCGTCCTCCAGGTATCACCGGGAAGGGTCTCCAAGTTCCGTTTTTGGGGTGAAATCCCAACCCCAAAAGTTGGTGGAGATGTTTCTCAGCTCCTTTCTTTCAGGCTTTATCCAACGTGCCACCGTTGAGGAACTACTTTCTGGAAGAGGAGAACTACAAGGGCATCCAGCGCCCACCTGGGGACATCATGTTCCTGCTGGTGCAGCGCTTCGGAGAGCTGATGCGGAAGCTCTGGAATCCCCGGAACTTCAAAGCCCACGTCTCTCCTCATGAGATGTTGCAAGCTGTGGTTCTCTGCAGCAAGAAGAACTTCCAGATCACCAAACAAGGTGTGGAGCAGGTTGGGATGGGTGGGAGGTGCTGGATCTGGCTCCTCCAGTTCTGATTTATCCTCTGGTTTACAGGAGATGGGGTGGATTTCCTCTCCTGGTTCCTCAATGCTCTGCACTCGGCGTTGGGTGGCACGAAGAAGAAAAAGAAGAGTGAGTAGAAGGCAATGAAGGCTTTGTGTTCCTTTGAGGAAAATGTTTGTCACCCTTAACATCTTTCTGTCCCCACAGCCATCGTCACCGATGTCTTCCAGGGCTCCATGCGCATCTTCACCAAAAAGCTGCCTCATCCAGACCTGGTGAGTACGTGGAATGGTGAAGGAGGAGGTTTCTCCTCCACACTCCACCCCATTCTGAGCCCTGTGTCCCACAGCCGGCCGAGGAGAAGGCACAGCTCCTGCAGAATGCCGAGTACCAGGAGATGATGGTGGAATCCACCTTCATGTACCTCACGCTGGACCTTCCCACCGCCCCGCTCTACAAGGATGAGAAGGAGCAGCTCATCATCCCCCAGGTCCCCCTCTTCAGCATCTTGGCCAAGTTCAACGGCGCCACCGAGAAGGAGTACAAGACCTATAAGGAGAACTTTCTCAAGCGCTTCCAGCTCACCAAGCTGCCCCCCTACCTCATCTTCTGCATCAAGCGCTTCACCAAGAACAACTTCTTCGTGGAGAAGAACCCCACCATTGTCAACTTCCCCATCACGTGAGTGGTGAAGGACCTGGGTTGGGCGTTTTGAGTCCTTGTGTTCTGTTGTAGGGTTTGGATGTGTCCGGGTGGGCACTGGAGGTATCCAGAGAGGGGGTTGGAGGCATCCAAGGGGAGCTTTGGAGGTGCCCAGGGATCATTTAGAGACATCAAGGAAGGCTTTGGAGACATTTGGGAGGCATCAGGAGTGTTTGGAAGTGCTAGGAAGGGCTTTGGAAGCGTCCAGGAGGGGCTTTGGAGGTGCCCAGGGACCACACAGAGATATCTAGGAAGGGTCCGGGAGAGGGGCTTTGGAAGGGTCCGGGAGAGGGGCTTTGGAGGTGCCTAGGGATGGTTTGGAGACAAATGTCTAGGAAGGGCTTGGAGACAAATGTCTAGGAAGGGCTTGGAGACGTCTGGGAGGCATAGGGAGGGTTTGGAAGTGCTCTTCAGGGCCTTAGAAGGATCCAAGAGGGCATTGGAAGGATCCAGGAGGGGTTTGTAGGCACCTAGGAGAGGTTTGTGGGTGGTGCAGGGTTCCTCTGGGCTCTATGTGTTGGTGGCCCTGTTGAGAGACACTGAGTGCCCCAGGGTTGTCCCCCAGGAACGTGGACCTGCGGGAATACCTGTCGGAAGAGGTGCAGGCGGCGCACGCCAACACCACCTACGACCTCATCGCCAACATCGTGCATGATGGGAAACCCTCGGAGGGCTCCTACCGCATCCACGTGCTGCACCACGTGAGTGTCCCTTGTCCCCAGGGTGGGGGGTAGGACAGGGCAGGTGCTCCCCACCAGTGTCACCTCTGTCCCCTCTGGTGTCTCTGCAGGGCACAGGGAAGTGGTATGAGCTGCAGGACCTGCAGGTGACGGACATCCTCCCCCAGATGATCACTCTGTCCGAGGCCTACATCCAGGTGAGGGGCGTCGGGGACAGCAAGGGGGGGGGGGGGGCGGGATTTGGGGACACTTGTCACCCCCCACGGTATCCCCTGACCCCTCCTTCCTGCTCTGCCACAGATCTGGAAGCGGCGCGAGGAGGATGAGACCAACCAGCAAGGGGCCTGAGCACCTCGGGGACCCCCCTAGGGCATCCAAAGCCCTGTTGAGGGCACCCAGAGAGCCCTCGGGGGTTCCTGTTACCCTCCCCAGGGAACACGCAGGCCCTCTGGGAGCACCCAGAGCTCCCGCCAGGGTACCCAGAGACCCCTCAAGGGTACCTGTTGCCCCCCTGGGGCACCCACAGATCCCCAGGGACCCCCTCAGCCCCCTGAGGGACACCCAGAGCCCACCTGGGGCACCCAGAAACCCCTTGGGGATACCTGTTCTCCCCTCAGGGGTACCCAGAGCCCACCTGAGGTACCCACAAATCCCCACGGACCCCCATAGCCCCCCTGGGGGCACCAGAAGCCCCCCTCAGGGCATCCAGACCCCCAGGGACCCTCTCAGCCCCGCTGGGGGCACCCATAGCCCCCACAGGGGTGCATGTTCACCACCCCAGGGGCACCCCCAGCCCTCCTTGGGGGAACACACGGCCCCGCAGGGACCCCCAAAGCTACCCACGGAGGCACCCACAACCACTCCAGCGGTACCTATTCCCCCCTAGGGACCCCCAGAATCCTCTGGGGTCACCCAAAGTTCTCCCTCCCCTCAATTAAAGCCCCCCTGCTCTATTTTTGTACCCCGTTCTGCGCGTTCACTCCTCTCTGGGCGCTGGGGTGGCGGTCAGGGTTTTCACAGGTTCTGGGAGGTGCAGATCCCCCCCTGCTTGCTGAGAAACCTCCCTCCACACCTCAAAACCCCCCAAAACCAAGGGAAACGGAGAGCTGAATCCAAGCTTTATTGGGGGGGGGGGGGGCGGGGCAGGGCAGGCAGAGGGAAGGACAGGGCCAACAGGACCCACCCCCCCTAAATCCAGACATGTTTCTGGCAGTGCTGCAGGGCCTGAGGGGACAAGGGGAGAGTTGGGGGGCAAAGTGGGTGGCAGAACCTCCCCACCCGCTGTGTGTGTGTCCCCCCGCTGGCTATGTCTCCCCCCCCCCCCGTGTCTCTTCCCCCCCCCCCCCGTGTCTCTTCCCCCCCCCCCCCGTGTCTCTTCCCCCCCCCCGTGTCTCTTCCCCCCCCCCCCCGTGTCTCTTCCCCTCCCCCCGTGTCTCTTCCCCTCCCCCCCGTGTCTCTTCCCCCCCCCCCGTGTCTCTTCCCCCCCCCCGTGTCTCTTCCCCTCCCCCCCGTGTCTCTTCCCCTCCCCCCGTGTCTCTTCTCCCCCCGTGTCTCTTCCCCCCCCGGGTCTTCCCCCCCCCCGGGTCTCTTCCCCCCCCGGGTCTCTTCCCCCCCCGGGTCTCTTCCCCCCCCGTGTCTCTTCCCCCCCGTCTCTTCCCCCCCGTCTCTTCCCCCCGTCTCTTCCCCCCCTGTCTCTTCCCCCCGTGTCTCTTCCCCCCCGTGTCTCTTCCCCCCCCGTCTCTTCCCCCCCGTGTCTCTTCCCCCCCGTGTCTCTTCCCCCCCGTGTCTCTTCCCCCCGTGTCTCTTCCCCCCGTGTCTCTTCCCCCCCGTGTCTTCCCCCCCCGTGTCTCTTCCCCCCCGTGTCTCTTCCCCCCCCGTCTCTTCCCCCCCCGTCTCTTCCCCCCGTGTCTCTTCCCCCCCCCGCCGTGTCTCTTCCCCCCCCCCGCCGTGTCTCTCCCCCCCCGCCGTGTCTCTCCCCCCCCCCGCCGTGTCTCCCCCCCCCCGCCGTGTCTCTCCCCCCCCCGCCGTGTCTCTCCCCCCCCCGCCGTGTCTCTCCCCCCCCCCGCGCCGTGTCTTTCCCCCCCCCGCGCGCGTGTCTCTCCCCCCGCGCCGTGTCTCTCCCCCCCCCGCGCCGTGTCTCTCCCCCCCCCCGCGCCGTGTCTCTCCCCCCCCCCGCGCCGTGTCTCTTCCCCCCCCCCGCGCCGTGTCTCTTCCCCCCCCGCGCCGTGTCTCTTCCCCCCCCCCCGCGCCGTGTCTCTTCCCCCCCCCGCCGTGTCTCTTCCCCCCCCCGCGTCTCCCCCCCCCCGCGTCTCCCCCCCCCGCGTCTCTCCCCCCCGCGTCTCTCCCCCCCGCGTCTCTCCCCCCCGCGTCTCTCCCCCCCGCGTCTCTCCCCCCCGCGTCTCTCCCCCCCCGCGTCTCCCCCCCCCGCGTCTCCCCCCCCGCCGTGTCTCTTCCCCCCCCCCGCCGTGTCTCTTCCCCCCCCCGCCGTGTCTCTCCCCCCCCGCCGTGTCTCTCCCCCCCCCGCCGTGTCTCTCCCCCCCCCGTGTCTCTTCCTCCCCCCCCCGCCGTGTCTCTTCCCCCCCCCGCCGTGTCTCTTCCCCCCCCCGCCGTGTCTCTTCCCCCCCCCCGCCGTGTCTCTTCGCCCCCCCCGCCGTGTCTCTCGCCCCCTGCCGCGTTGTGTGTCCCCCGCGTTGTCTCCCCCCCTGCTGTTCCCCCCCCCCCGTCCCCCCTGCTCTGTCCGTCCCCTGCTGTGTCTCCCCCCCCCGCTGTGTTGTCCCCCCTGCGCTGTTCCCCCCCACGCACTGTCCGTCCCCCCCCTCTGTTTCCCCCCCCCGGCACTGTGTGGTTCCCCCCCCCCCCCCCCTTTTCCCCCCTCACGTGGCAGCGCTGGGCGGCCTCAGTGCTGGAGCACCAGTAGATGGGCCCCAGGGCACAGTGTCCCAGGCTTGGGGACAGCGAGAGGACATCCTTGGGGGGCAGGATGAGACGTGGGGGTCAGAGGGGGTTCCCCCTGTGGCCCCCCATTAAAGTGGGGGCACCCCTAGGAAACCCCTCACCAGGTCCTCAGGTTGTTCCTGCGGGTGGTGGCAGCCCCAGGCGGGTGACACCCATTGGGGGTGCTGCATCTGATGGCACCCTGAGTGTGTCATCCCCCCCCCCCGGGCTGACACCCTTGGGGTTATCTGGAGAGGGACGACACCTTTTGGGGACCTTGCTGCGTCCCCCATTGTCGTGGCTCCCCATGGTATCTCTCCTGGGGCTGTCACACCCTGGGGTGTGTGTGCTGGGACTATGACACTCTTGGGGACTCCGATGTGTCCCCTGGGGGCTGTGACACCCCAGGTCACATCTTGGGCATGTGAGAACCTTTGGGACCCTACTGTGTCCCCTTTGGGCTGTGACACCCTGAGATGTTCCCATGGGGGCTGTGACACCCTTTAGGATCCTGCCATGTCCCCCTGGGGGCTGTGACACCTTTTGGGACCCCACTGTGTCCCCTGGGGCTGTGACACCCTGGAGCACCACCCTGAGGCCTGTGACACCCCCCCCTTGGGTGCTCACCGTACCTTGCCCCCCCCCCGTTGCCCCCCACTCACCTCGGTGGTGGCACCAGTGTCCAGTGGCACCAAGGTGTCCCCAATGGGGTGCTGGGCAGGTGTCCATGGGGTGTCCTCGGAGCGGCAGGACAGCAGGAGGTGGCAGAGCAGGCGGGGGCCCAGGCGGCCCAGCAGCCCCTCGAGTGCCAGCACGGTGTAACGTTGTGCCAGGCACTGGCAGGCACCCACCACCACCACCGGCAGCACCTGGCACAGCCTGGCCGCAGCCGCCGCCACCGTCTCCTTGGGGATGGAGGCCTCGGCGCGGGACAGGAACGTGCGGCACAGCCAGCACAGCGGCAGCCCTGGCACCGTCCTGTTGGTGGCCACCTGGGGGTGGGAGGCGGTGGTGGGCTACTGGAGGTGCCCATGGAGATGCCCCAGCGATGACCATGGCCGTGCCTATCATGATGCCCATGTGAATACTCATGGAAGCCTATGTAGATGTCTACAGAGCTGTCTATGGCCATGGAGGTGCCCGTCAAGATGCTCATGTGATACCCATGGAAGTACCCATATGGAAGCCCATCTCTATGCCTATGTAGATGCTTGGAGAGCCACCGTGGCCACTGAGTCACCCACGGGGATACCCATGTAGATGCCCATGTCTGTGTCCATGGCCACTGAGCTATCCATGGAGTGCCACCAACACTGGCAGCACCTGGCACAGCCCGGCTGCTGCCGCTGCCACTGTGTCCTTGGGGATGGTGGCCTTGGTGCATGCCAGGAACGTGTGGCACAGCAGCAGCGGCACATTCCTGTTGGTGGCCACCTGGGGATTGAGGTCAGTGGAGCCAATGGTGGGCTACAGTCCCTCATGGTTGTGGAGGTGTCCATGGAGATGGCCCAAGGATGACCATGTGCCCATCAAGATGCCCATGGAAGCCTATGTAGATGCCTGCAGAGCGACCCATGGCTACTGATCCACCCATGGAGATGCCCATGTCCATGCCCACAGATCCACCCATGTTGGTGCTGGTGTCCATACTGATGACCCCAGGCACCCACAACCCCCATCCCTGAGGTTCCGTACCTGCAGGCGAGCACTGAGAGCCGCGAGCGTGGGCATGGCCGGGCCACCTCCAGGCTTGCCCGGGCACAGCTGCAGGTGGGCACAGATGGCTGAGGGCTTCTGCGGAAGAGAGGGAGGGCACCTAATGTAGGGCACCCCAAGGTGGCACGGTGTCCCCAGCACCCTGAGGTGTCCCCAGATGGATAGTGACCCCAGTTCCCCAAGGTGTCCCCAGATGGCACCCTGTCCCCAGTTCCCCCAGCACCCTGAGGTGTCCCCAGATGAGCATTGTCCCCAGTTGTCCATCACCCTGTCCCCCGCTGCAGGGTCCATGGATGCCCACTCACGAGGTGCGCCTCAAGGTTGGAGAGGAGGAGGTTGAAGTACTCGTGCACCAGGTTCTGGCAGGGTCTCACCAAGGTGGGGCACCGACAGCGCGTGGCACTCCTGCCGCAGGAAGCCCTCCACGACCACCTGCGCCCACAGCCACCATGGCACCCGCGCTGGCACCCATGGTGGCACCCATGGTGGCCACCCCGTGGCTACCCCCGTCCCCATAAGCACCTTGGTGGCCGACGCGTTGACCATGTGGGTGAGGAGGGTGATGATCTGCTGGCAGTCAGCGCACAGGTTCTGCAGGAGGTGGCACCAGGGTGGGGACGTGTGAGGTGGGGACACAGGGCATGGGGGGGGGGGGAGGAAGGGGTATGGGCATGGGGACGTGTGGCTTGGGGAGGTGGGGACATAGGGATGTGGGATTTGGGGGAATGGGGACATAGGGACATGGGACAAGGGTGCATGGGGACATGGGAGGGGGTGTGAACTGGAGGGGACTGGGGTGTGGTGGGACCTACTGGAGGTTTGGGAACATGAGGGACATGGGAGAATGGGACATGGGGGAACGGGGACATGGGAACATGGGACATAGGGATATCAGGACATGGGGGACACGGGACAGGTGCTCGGGGACATGTTAGTATTGGGGACATAGGAGGGGTGTGGGGCTGAGGGGGGACACTGGGGTGTGTTGGGACCTACTGGGGGTGTGGGGACATGGGGGGGCTATAGGGACACAGGGTGTGTGGGGACACGGGGACATGGGAGAATGGGACGTAGGGACACGCAGGACATGGGAGACGGGACAGGTGCTTGGGGACATGGGAGGGGTGTGGGGCTGGGGGGGACACTGCAAGGTGTTGGGACGTTTTAGGGGTGTGGGGTCACGGGGATATGGGGACACGGGGTGCGGGGGACATGGGGGACACGGGGCTGTGTTGTGGCGGGCGGGGTCTCACCGTGGAGGGGGGGTCACAGCGCCCCAGGACCCCACACTGCAGCACCGGCTCCCAGCTGTGGCTCGGGGGGGCGGGGGGGTCCCCGCAGAGACCCCCCAGGGACCCCAGCCCTGCGGCTGCCGTAAGCACCCAGCGAACACCCCCCCACACTGTCCAGGGTCCAGACCCAGCCCTCCAACACCCCCCAGAGGCCCCATCGCACCCCTTAAGTGGGGACCCATGGGTCCAGAACCCCCACCCTAATACCCACTGCTCCCCCAGGTGTCCCCTCCCTACCCTCACCCCTCATGGGGTCACAGGGGTCCAAGACCCCCACCTCAACCACCACCACCACTCCCCACATGCCCCATCCTCATGGGGGAACCCAGGTGTCCAGGACCCTCACCTCAACACTCCCCCCCCTTGTGGGGGGACTCAGGTGTCTGGGACCCCCACCCACAACAGCCTCACCCAGGGTGCCCCATGGCACCCCTGCCCCTTATGGGGAGACCCAGGCATCTGGGAACCCTCCCCTCCCCCCAAGCCTCCCCTCCCCATCCTCAAGAGGGGACTCAGGTGTCCAGGCCCTTCACTCCCAATGTCCTCCCCTACCCCTGGCTGGGCCCTGGGGAGGGACCCCCTGCATTTGGGGGTGCACCCAGCTGTGGAGGACACACCTGGGTTTAGAGGTGCACCCAGATTTGGGGGGGGCATCAAGATTTGGGGTGCACCCAGCTTTGGTGAGTATATCCAGCCCAGGGGCAGAGGGCACCCAGCCCTAGGGGGCTGGTACCCAGATCTGAGAGGGGCACCCAGCTTTAGGAGTTCACCCAGATTTGGGGGGACATCTAGATTTGGGGTGCACCCAGCCCTGGAGAACACACCCAGGTTTCAGAGTACACCCAGATTTGGGGAGGGCACCCAAATTTGAGTGGGGCACCTCGATTTAGGGGGACATCCAGCTGTGGGATGGCACCTAGTGCTTTTGGGGGGGGCACCCAGCTCAGGTTTGACACCTGGATTTGGGCAGGAGCACCCAGATTTGGGGGGGGCACCCAGGTTTGGGGGGTCACCCAGCCCAGGTGTGCCCCCAGCTCAGGTCAGACATCTGTATTTGGGCCCTCCCCCCCCCATTTTGGGTGCAGGGTCCTACCTGAGGCGGCACAGAGCAGGGCGAGCAGCAGCGCAGAGGGTGCCATGGCGGGGCTGGCAGTGAGCACCCCCAAGGACCCTTATAGAGCCCCAAGCCGGGGCGCGGCCGGGCACCCCGCCAGCCTGGGGACACGTGTGACATGGGCACGGTGACACCACCCTGCACCCCCCGCTGCTACTGTGTCCCCACCCTGCACCCCACATCCCCACCATGGTCCCCACCAGGGTCCCCCGTGTCACCATCCCACCCCACTCCCTGGGTTCCCATCAAGGTCCTCCTGTCCCCCATGTCCCCATCCCACCCTGTGTCCCCTCATTCCTGGATCCCCACCAGGGTCCCACCAGGATCTTCATGTCCCCCCTCTGTTCCCATGGTCAGGTCCCACCAGGGTCCCCATCCCACCCCATGCCCCCACCAGGTCCCCATCAGGGTCCCGGTGTCCCCTGTGTTCCCATTCCACCCCGCACCCCCTCAACTCCCATGGCCAGGTCCCCACAGGGTTTCCCGTGCCCCCACCCCACCCAGGGTCCATGATGGCAAGGACAGACGTGGTACCACTGCTGCAGTGACAGCGACTTTATTGAGCTCGGGGAATGAGGTGGGGGACACTGGTGACATTGGGTGCCCTTGGAGCTGGCTGGTGCCTGGGGCAAGAGGTGGCAGCAGGGCAGGGCACCTGCAAGCACTGTGTCTCCATGTCCCCCACACTCCATGTCCCCCCATACTCCTTTGTCCCCCTGCTCCATATCCCCCCATTCTCCTATGTCCCCCTCAACGTTCCCCCCGTGCCCTTCTGTCCCCCTACGCCCCCGTGTCCCATGTTGCCCGCCCCTTCCACCCACCCCCATTTCCCATGTTCCCATCCCTCCATGTCCCCCCATGTCCTCTGTCCCACATCCCCATCTTCCCCTCTGTTCCATGTTCCCCTCTGCCTCCTGCCTCCCCACACTCCATGTCCCGTGTCCCATGTTCCCATCCTTTCATCACCCCCTTCCATGTCCCCAGGTCCCCCTATGTCCCCCCATGTCCCCCTGTGCCCCCATCCCCTCTATGTCCCCTCACACCACCGTGTCACCCCGTGTCCCCATGTCCCCCAACACCATCACATCCCCCCTATGCCCCCATGTCCCCCCCCCCGTGGTGACCCACATCCCCTGTTTCCCATGTTCACCCCCTGTTGTCCTCTTCCATCCCCCCCCAAATATCCCCATGTCCCTCTATTGCCCCCCCTTCTGGACCCCATGTCCCCTCTGTCCCATGTTCCACCCCCAAATGTCCCCATGTCCCCCAATGCCGCCCTCCATGTCCTCACAAGTCCCTTGTTCCCCCATTCCTTCACACCCCCTGCCCCCCCCCCCCGCAGCACCCATGGGTGCGCCCCCCCCTGCCCTTTCCCGTCAGGGCCTTGAGGAGCCGCGCCCCCCCCCTCCACTCGAGAGTCCTCGAGGGGCGGGCGCGGCCGGGAAGGGGGGACCGAGGAGGGGTGCGGTGAGGGGGCACCCATGGGTCAGGACAGGTGGGGCAGGGAAGGGGGGGGCACCCTTGGGTCAGGGCTGCGGGGTGAAGGGGCTCAGGGTGATGAGGGGCAGGGGCTCATCTAGGGAGGGAAGGGATTCACCTGGGGGGGCTTGCCTAGGGGGGTCCCTGGTGCAGGGGCTCAGGTGGGGCAGGTTGGGGGGGCAGAAACTCAGGGCAGGGGTGGCAGGGGCTCACCTGGAGGGGGGCTCCACTGGGGGGGGTCCTTGGGTCAGGTTGGGGGGTGCAGGGGCTCCCTGGTTCAGGGCTGGGGGGACAGAGGCTCAGGGTGAGGGGAGTAAGAGCTCATCTGGGGGAGGGTCCCCTGGGTCAGAGTGGGGGAGAACAGGGGCTCACCTGGAGGGAGTAGGAGCTCAGGGCAGGGGCTGCTCAGCTGAAACAGCTTCCCCTTCTAATCATCCACTCAGGGGGGGCCTGGAATTAAAAGGGCCCCCCGACTGCCACTCAGGGGGCCCTGAAGCCGAAGCATTGGAAGAAAGTGATAGCAGTGTCAGGAATAAAGCCAGTGGGCATCTGTTTCTGTTGTGATGCAGCTGAAGGATCACGGGTGGATGGCGAGGATCCCTCAAAATCATCTTGGGAATCAAGCATGGAGTGTTGGATCAGCTGTTGCTAAAGACCAGCATTCCAGAACACATCATTGCTACCTGCCCATAGCAGGGAGGTGGAACTGGATGGGCTTTGAGGTCCCTTCTGACCCAAAACATTCTATGATTCTATGAAGTACAAAATGAAGAAAAAATGATTTGTGGTAGGTTTGAGACTTCAGGTCATTTTTACTTAAATTGCTTCACACACTTAGAACACCATGGAACTTGTAATAAAACAGTGGGATCAGCTTGGCTCAGGTGTTTGGGATAAATCCAGTTGTTTATTATTTGAATTTCTTTCTAGAGGAATTGACACAGGTTGCCCAGAGCAGTGGTGGTTGTCCCATCCCTGGAGGTGTTCAAGGCCAGGTTGGATGGTTGGATGGGACTTGGAGCCCCATGATCCAGTGGGAGGTGTCCCTGCCCATGGCAGGGGTTGGAATGGGCTGGGCTTTGAGGTCCCTTCCAACCAAAACCGGTCCATGATTCTAAGAAAAACCACTTTGGTATGAGGCACCTCCAAGTTGACGGCCATTTTTCCTCTTCCATTAACCAGTGCGTTTCTGTCCCTCCAACCTCACTATTGTCACAATATTTCCCATCCAAGGCATCAAATTACTTTACAAACATTAATTACACCATTCGGTGCCCGAAGGAGCCCGTGCAGCGGTCGGAGAGGAGGGCTGACAGTATGGACTCGCCAGTGCTGCTTCTGGCTCTGCACTGACTCACACTGTAATCTCAATCAATTACTTTCTGATTCAAACTTTAATTGTCTCACTCAACTGATAAATACTCACAGTGGGATAGGGTTTCCAAGGCAAACGTTTCCATCGAATCATGGAATGGTTTAGGTTGGAAGGGACCTCAAAGCCCATCCAGTTCCACCCCCCTGCCATGGGCAGGGTCACCTCCCACTGGATCAGGGGGCTCCAAGCCCCATCCAACCTGGTTGGCCACCCTTGAGGCCCCGCCCCCTCATCATGCCCCGCCCCTCTCGTCATCCCGCCCCTCCCAGC
>JAUMJL010002457.1:0-10725 GCA_033558185.1 Dromococcyx pavoninus | reverse complement strand
GGTTTAAAACTGGGGGCACTGGGTGGGGGGGGGAACTGGAGGTACTTGGGGGGGGAACTGGGCGTACTGGGCGGGGGGGGGGGGGGGGGCAGCACCCACAGCTCTGCACACCCCTTCCCCCCTCCCACATGGGGATCTGCCCCCCCCCCCCGTAGGAACTGCCCCCCACACTATGGGAATTGCCCCCCGGATCTGCCCCACCCCCAAGGGAACTGCCCCCTCCCATGGGATCTGCCCCACCCCATGGGAATTCCCCCCCCCCCCCATGGCATCTGCCCCCCCCCCCCTCCCGTGGGATCTCCCCCTCCTCCCCATGGGAATTGCCCTCCCTATTCTGCCCCCTCCCCCCCCGGAACTGCCTCCCCACCATGGGATCTGTTCCTCCCCCCCCATGGGATCTGCCCCCTCTCTCCATGGGATCTGCTTCCCCCCCCCCCCATACTAAACTGCCCCCCTCCCCGTGGGATCTACAACCCCCAAGGGAACTGCCCCCCTCCTATGGGAATTGCCCCTCGTCCTGAGAATTGCCCCCCCACCCAGGAACTGCCCCCCCACCATGGGATCTGCCCCCCCCGGGAATTGCCCCCCCCCCCAGTGGGAACTGACCCCCCCCCATGGGATCTGGGATCTGCTCCCCCAAGGGAACTGCCCCCCCTCCCATGGGATCTGGCCCCCCCATGGGAACTGCCCCCCCCCCCCGTGAGTTCTACAGCCCCCAAGGGATTTGCCCCCCTCCTATGTTGAATTGCCCCTCGTCCTGGGAATTGCCCCCCCCCGCCCCGGGAACTGCCCCCCCACCATGGGATCTGCCCGCCCTCGGGAATTGCCCTCCCATGGGAACTGCCCCCTCCCCCCCCGTGGGATCTGTTCCCCCAAGGGAACTGCCCCCCTTCCCATGGGAATTGCCCCCCCCTGAGAATTGCCCTCCCTGTGGGATCTCCCCCCCCATGGCATTTATCCCCCCCATCCCATGGGAATTGCCCCCCCCCGGGATCTGCCCTCCTCTCCCTATGGGAATTGTTTCCTCCCCGTGGGAATTGCCCCCTCCCTCGCCCCCCCCCCCCGTGGGACCTGCTCAGCACCCTGGGGCGCCGGGCGCGGCCCCCCCTGCTCCGCACCCTCCCCGTGTGACCCAGCGCTCTGGAATTGGGTGTAGGGCCCGCGGGACGTGGGCGTGGCACCGGCACCCAGAGCACCCAGAGCACCCATCGGCACCAGCACCCACAGCACCCACTGGCATCGGCACCCAGATCACCCAGAGCACCCATCAGCACCAGCACCCACAGCACCCGCAGCACCCATCGGCACCGGCACCGGCACCCACAGCACCCAGAGCACCCATCAGCACCGGCACCCACAGCACCCAGAGCACCGATTGGCATCGGCACCCAGATCACCCAGAGCACCCATCAGCATCGGCACCGGCACCCACAGCACCCATTGGCATCGGCACCCAGAGCACCCATCGGCACCAGCACCCACAGCACCCATTGGCATCGGCACCCAGAGCACCCATCGGCTCCGACACCGGCACACAGAGCACCCATCGGCACCAGCACCGGCACCCACAGCACCCAGAGCACCCATCAGCACCAGCACCCAGAGCACCCATCGGCACCCAGAGCACCCACTGAGACCAACACCGACACCACCAGCACCCAGAGCACCCACAGCACCCACTGAGACCAATACTGGCACCTACAGCACCCAGAGCACCCATCGGCACTGGCACCGCCAGCACCCACTGAGACCAACACCAGCACCTCCAGCACCCAGAGCACCCACAGCACCCACTGAGACCAATACTGGCACCTACAGCACCCAGAGCACCCATCGGCACCGGCACCGCCAGCACCCACTGAGACCCAACACTGGCATCACCAGCACCCAGAGCACCCGACACCAGCACCCAGAGCACCCATCGACACCAGCACCGCCAGCACCCACTGAGACCAGCACCGGCACCTACAGCACCCATTGACACCGACTCTGGCACCGGCACCACCCACAGCACCCATTGACACCGATACCAACAGCAGCCACAGCACCCATTGGCGCTGAGACCACCAGTAACCACAGCACCCATCGACACCCACCAGAACCACTGCTGGTGGCACCCGCTGGCACCAGCAGCACCCACAGCACCAACACCCACTGACACCAGCACCCACCGACAGACACCAGCACCAGCGGCACCCATTGGCACCCACCGGCACCCACCAGGTACTGGCCCTGTGTGGGGCCCATGGGGCTGGGTGACCCCAGACCCCTGCAACGGGATTCGGGGGTGGGGAGCACTCCTGGGTGCCTGAGTCTTGTGTTGGGGGTGCTGGGGGGGTTGGGGAGCACCCCTGGGTGCCTGGGTTGGGTTTTAGGGTGCAGGGGGCATGGGGAGTACCCCTGGGTGCCTGAGTCTTGTTTTGGGGTGCTGGGGGGTTGGGGAGCACCCCTGGGTGCCTGGGTCAGGTTTTGGGGTGCTGGGGGGGTTGGGGAGCACCCCTGGGTGCGATTAGGGGTGCTGGGGGGGTTGGGAGCACCCCTGGGTGCCTGGGTCGGGTTTTGGGGTGCTGGGGGGGTTGGGAGCACCCCTGGGTGCTTGTGTTGCCTTTTGGGGTGCTGGGGGGGTTGGGGAGCACCCCTGGGTACCTGGGTTGGGTTTTAGGGTGCTGGGGGCACTGAGAGCACCCCTGGGTGCCCGGGTGGGATTTGGGGTGCTGGGGGGGGGGTGTTGGGTCCCTCTCAAATCTCACCCCCCCGACCCCTGTGCCCCTCCACCCCCGGGCAGTGGGTGCCCCCCCCCCCCCCCCGGGCATTGGGTGCCCCCCCCCCCCGGGCTGTGGGGTGGTGCCCAATCCTTGCCAGGGGTTAATTACCACTAATTATTATTGTGGTGCTGAGCCCCGGCAGGTCCCGACTCGCCCGAGTTCCCAGGCTGTGGGAGGGGTGGGGGGGCACCCATTACCCCCACCCATCACCCATTGCTCCCCAGGTCACCCATTGCCCCCCCACATCGCCCATTGCCCACCCCCCACATCACCCATTGCCCCCCTCCACATCACCCATCACCCCCCCCCCCAGGTTATCCATTGTCCCCCTCAGATCACCCATCACCCCCCCCCAGTTCACCGATCGCCTCCCCCCCCATCACCCATCCCCCCCCCCCCGATGTCACCCATCACCTCCCCCATCACCCCCCCAGCACCCATCACCCCTCCCATCACCCATTGCCCCCTCATCACTCATCGTCTCCCCCAGGTCACCCATCACCCCCCCCCATCACCCATCAACCCCCACCCACATCACCTCTCCCCAGTTCACCCACTGACACCCCCACCTGCATCACCCATTACCCCCCCCCCAATCACCCATCACCCCCCAGTTCACCCATCAGCCCCCCCATCACCCATCACCCCCCAGTCCACCCATCACCCCTCAGTTCACCCATTGACACCCCCACCTGCATCACCCATTACCCCCCCCAATCACCCATCACCCCCCAGTTCACCCATCAGCCCCCCCATCACCCATCACCCCCCAGTTCACCCATCAGCCCCCCCATCACCCATCGCCCCCCCAGTTCACCCATCACCCCCCCATCACCTATCACCCCCCAGTTCACCCATCACCCCCCAGCACCCATCGCCCCCCAGTTCACCCATCAACCTCACATCACCCATCACCCCCCCATCACCCCCCAGTTCTCCCATCACCCCCCAGCACCCATCACCCCCCATCACCCCCCAGTTCACCCATCAGCCCCCCATTACCCATCGCCCCCCCCCGTCACCCATCACCCCCCATCACCCATCACCCCCCAGTTCACCCATCACACCCCCCAGCACCCAGCACCTCCCAGCATCCATCACCCCCCCCAATCACCCAGCACCCCCCCCAGTTCACCCATCACCCATCGCCTCCCCCATCACCCCCCCAGTTCACCCATCACCCTCCCATCACCCATCGCCCTCCCCAGCACCCATCAATCCCCAGCACCCATCACCCCCCCGTTAACCCATCGCCCCCCCATCACCCATCACCCCCCATCACCCCCCAGTTCACACATCACCCCCCATCACCCATTGCCCCCCAGCACCCATTGCCCGCCCAGTTCACCCATTGCCCCCCTCACATCACCCATCACCTCTCCTCATCACCCCCCCAGCACCCATCACCCCCCCATCACCCATTGCCCCCCCAGTTTACTCATTGCCCCCCCACATCACCCATCACCTCTCCTCATCACCCCCCCAGCACCCATCACCCCCCCAGCACCCATCACCCCCCCATCACCCCCCAGTTCACCCATCACCCCCCAGGATGACCCGCGAGCACCTCCCCAGCACCCAGGACCTTCTGGACCTGACTTTCCAGTGTGAGTTGGGGGGTTGGGGGGTTGGGGGGGGGGGTGTGTGCACCCAACTTTGGAGCACCCTCTGACCCCCCCCCCCCCCCCCACCCACCCTGTGTCCCCCCCCCCCACCCAGCCCTGGCCACGCAGCACCTGGACCTGAAGCAGGTGGAGCTGGACACGGCCGTGGCCAAGGTGGACGAACTCTCCCGGCAGCTCGAGACCCTCTGGACCGACGGCCCCGGCCCCCCCAGGGTGGGCTTTGGGGTGCTGAGGGGGTGGGGAGCACCCATGGGTGCCTGGGGTGGGATTTGGGGTGCTGAAAGGGGTTGGGGAACCCCCTTTGGGTGGGATTTTGGGTGCTGGGAAGGAGCATCCTTGGGTTCTTGGGGACACCTGGTCCAGATTTGGGGTGCTGGGGGGGAGCCCTCTGGGTGGGATTTGGGGTGCTGGGGGGGTGGGGAGCACCCTTGGGTGCCTGGGGTGTGATTTGGGGTGCTGAGGGGAGTTGAGGAACCCCCTTTGGGTGGGATTTTGGGTGCTGGGAAGGAGCATCCTTGGGTTCTTGGACACCTGATCCAGATTTGGGGTGCTGGGAGGAGCCCCCTGTGTGGAATTTGGGGTGCTGGGGGTGTGGGGAGCACCCATGGGTGCCTGGGGTGGCATTTGGGGTGCTGGGGGGAGTTGGGGAACCCCCTTTGGGTGGGATTTTGGGTTCTGGGGGGGGGTTGGCAGCACCCATGGGTGGTCCAGTTGGATTTGGGGTGCTGGGTGGGATGGGGGGGTGGGGGGCACCCTTGGGTCAGTTTTGGGGTGCTGGGGGGGGGGGGTGTTGGCAGCACCCCTGGGTGCCCGGGTTGGGTTTTTGGGGTGCTGCAATGGGTGTCCCCCCCTCCTCTTGACCCCCTCCCCTCCCTTTTTCTCTCGGTGCCCCCCCCCAGGAGCCCCCCAGCCCCAACCGGACCCTCTCGCCCCTCGTTCGCCGGAGTTTTGACCCCCCCGAGATTTTGGGGGACCCCCTGGGGCGCCCCAACTCCCCCCGCCCCCCCCTTTTCCTGGGGGGGGTTGGAGGGGGGGGCCCGGGGGGGGTCGAACGAGCCCCCTCGCCTCGCCCCAAGGTGCTACCGGTGCCCCCCCCCTCGCCGCCGCCCCCCCCCCCGCGCCTACGAAGTTTTGGGGTTCGGGGGGACCCCCTGGTGGGGGGAGGAGGTGCAGGGGCTGCACCCAAGCGTCGGCGCCACCTGGGCACAGGGTGAGGCCCCCCACGGGGGGGGGGGGGGGGGGCACGGGGAGGGGGAGGGGCACCAAATTGGAGGGGGGGGGGGGGCACCAGCTTGGGGGGGGCAGCACCCTGGGGGGCACCGACTGGGGGGGTCCCCAGTCCCAAGGTGTCCCCATCCCAATCTGTCCCCATCCCAAGGTGTCCCAATCCCAATGTGACCCCCATCCCAAGGTGTCCCCATTCCAAAGTCACCTCAATCCCAATCTCAAGGTGTCCCAATCCCAAAGTGTCCCAGTCTCAAGGTGTCCCAGTACCAAGGTGTCCCAATCCCAAGGTGTCCCCCATCCCAAGGTGTCCCCAAGGTGTCTCAATCCCAATCTGTCCCCATCCCAAGGTGACCCCAAGGTGTCCCAGTCTCAAGGTGTCCCAATCCCAAGGTGACCCCATCCCAAGGTGGCCCCAAGGTGTCTCAATCCCAATCTGTCCCCATCCCAAGGTGACCCCAATGCATCCCCAAGGTGTCCCATCCCAATGTGACCCCAATCCCAAGGTGTCCCAATCCGTCCCCATCCCAAGGTGTCCCCAGGGTGTCCCAATCCCAATGTGTCCCCAATCCCAATCTGTCCCCATCCCAAGGTGACCCCAAGGTGTCCCAGTTTCAAGGTGTCCCAATCCCAATCTGTCCCAATCCAAATGTGTCCCCAATCCCAATCTGTCCCCATCCCAAGGTGACCCCAAGGTGTCCCAATCCCAAGGTGACCCCAATCCCAAGGTGACCCCATCCCAAGGTGTCCCCAAGGTATCCCAATCCGTCCCAATCCCAAAGTGTCCCAATCTCAAGGTGTCCCAATCCCAATCTGTCCTCATCCCAAGGTGTCCCCAGGTTGTCCCAATCCCAATCTGTCCCAATCCCAATGTGACCCCAATTCCAAGGTGTCCCAATCCCAATCTGTCCCCATCCCAAGGTGTCCCCAAGGTGTCCCCATCCCAAAGTGACCCCAAGGTGTCCCAGTCCCAAGGTGTCCCCAATCCCAATCTGTCCCCATCCCAAGGTGTCCCCAAGGTGTCCCCATCCCAAAGTGACCCCAAGGTGTCCCAGTCCCAAGGTGTCCCCAATCCCAATCTGTCCCCATCCCAAGGCCTCCCCAAGGTGTCCCCAAGGTATCCCAATCCATCCCAATCCCAAAGTGTCCCAATCTCAAGGTGTCCCAATCCCAATCTGTCCCCATCCCAAAGTGTCCCCAGGTTGTCCCAATCCCAATCTGTCCCCAATCCCAATCTGTCCCCATCCCAGGGTGTCCCAATCCCAATCTGTCCCCATCCCAAGGTGTCCCCAAGGTGTCCCCATCCCAAGGTGACCCCAAGGTGTCCCAGTCCCAAGGTGTCCCCAATCCCAATCTGTCCCCATCCCAAGGTGACCCCAAGGTGTCCCAGTCCCAAGGTGTCCCCAATCCCAATCTGTCCCCATCCCAAGGCCTCCCCAAGGTGTCCCCAAGGTATCCCAATCCGTCCCAATCCCAAAGTGTCCCAATCTCAAGGTGTCCCAATCCCAATCTGTCCCCATCCCACAGTGTCCCCAGGTTGTCCCAGTCCCAAGGTGTCCCCAATCCCAATCTGTCCCCATCCCAAGGCCTCCCCAAGGTGTCCCCAAGGTATCCCAATCCGTCCCAATCCCAAAGTGTCCCAATCTCAAGGTGTCCCAATCCCAATCTGTCCCCAATCCCAATCTGTCCCCATCCCAGGGTGTCCCAATCCCAATCTGTCCCCATCCCAAGGTGTCCCCAAGGTGTCCCCATCCCAAGGTGACCCCAAGGTGTCCCCATCCCAATCTGTCCCCAATCCCAATCTGTCCCCATCCCAGGGTGTCCCAATCCCAATCTGTCCCCATCCCAAGGTGTCCCCAAGGTGTCCCCATCCCAAGGTAACCCCAAGGTGTCCCAGTCCCAAGGTGTCCCCAATCCCAATCTGTCCCCATCCCAAAGTGACCCCAGGGTGTCCCAATCCCAAGATGTCCCCAATCCCAATCTGTCCCCATCCCAAGGCCTCCCCAAGGTGTCCCAATCCCAATGTGACCCAATCCCGAGGTGACCCCATCCCAATGTGACCCCACCCCAAGGTGTCCCCGTGTGTCCCCCCCCACTCTTGGGGTGCTCTGGGTGTCCATGGGTGGGGGGTCCCCTCACTCCTGTCCGTGTCCCCCCCCCCCCAGATGACCTTGTGCTCCGGCGCCGCCCCCAGAGGAGCTGGAATGAGTCGGACCTGGATGTGACCCTCGAGAAGAACTGGCCCGGGGGGGGCTTCAACCGTGAGGGGTGGCACGGGGGGGGGCTTCATTCGTGAGGGGGGGCACGGTGGGGGCTTCCGGGGAGGGGGGGGGCACGGGGGAGGGCACCCGGGGAGAGGGGGCACGGGGGGGGGCTTCAACCGTGAGGGGGGACACGGGGGGGGGGCACCCGGGGAGAGGGGGTAGGGGGGGGGCTTCAACCGTGAGGGGGGGCTCGGGGGGGGCACCCGGGGAAGGGGGGGCACCCGGGGAGAGGGGGCACAGGGGGGCTTCAACCGTGAGGGGGGGCATGGGAGGGGCGCCCAGGGAGAGGGGGTACGGGGGGGGGCACCCGGAGGGGGGGGGCACGGGAGAGGGTACCCGGGGAGAGGGGGCACGTGGGGGGCTTCATTCGTGAGGGGGGGCACGGTGGGGGGCTTCGGGGAGGGGGGGCTTCAACCGTGAGGGGCACGGGGGGGGCACCGGGGAGAGGGGGTACGGGGAGGGCTTGAACTGTGAGAGGGGGCACGGGGGGGGGCTTCAACGCGTGAGGGTGGGCACGGGGGGGCATCCGGGGTGGGGGGGGGGGTTCAACCGTGAGGGGGGGTATGGGGGGGTGCACACGGGGAGAGGGGGCGCGGGGGGGGCACTTTAGGGGTGGGGGGCAGTCGTGTGGGGGCGTGGGGGGCAATTAAGGGTGGGGACACACGGGTGTGGGGGGCACTTAAGGATGAGGGTGGATTTGAGGGGGGGGCACAAGGAGTGTGGGGCACTTAAGGGGTGGGGGGACACTCAGGGTGGGGGGTACCAGAGGATGGGGGGGGGGGCGCTTAGGGGGTGGGGGGCACACGGGGGGGGCATTCAGGGTGAGGGGGGCATTTGGGTGGAGGAGGCACAGGGGGTGGGGGGAAGGTGGCACCCAGGGTCGGGGGGGCACCCAGGGGATGGGGGGGGGCCTGGGGATGCTGGGGAGGGGGGGGTCGCACCCTCTCATCCAATGGTGCCCCCCCCCCCAGGTGAGGGGCGAGCACTGGCACCCTGGAGGGAGTCGAGCCTGGATGGGGCACAGGTGAGATGGGGGCAGTGGGTGACCTGGGGGGGGTGATGGGTGGGGGCAATGGGTGACCTGGGGGGGCAATGGGTGACCTGGGGGGGGGCAATGGGTGACCTGGGGGGGCAATGGGTGGGGGCAATGAGTGACCTGGGGGGTGCAATGATTGGGGGCAATGGGGAGGGGGTAATGGGTGACCTGGGGGGAGGCGATGGGTGGGGGGGCACTGGGTGACCTGAGGGGGACAATGTGTGGGGGCAATGGGTGGTGGGCAATGGGTGACCTGTGGGGAGGGTGATGGGTGACCTGGGGAAGGGGACAATGGGTGATTGGGGGGGGGGCACAATGGATGACCTGTGGGGGGGCACTGGGTGGGGGCAATGGGTGACCTGGAAGGGGGCAATGCGGAGGGGGCAATGGGTGACCTAGGGGGAGGCGATGGGTGAGGGACAATGGGTGACCTGAGGGGGACAATGGGTGGAGGTAATAGGTGACCTGGGGGGGGGGCAATGGGGGGGGGCAATGTGTGACCTGGGGGGGACAATGGGTGACCTGTGGGGAGCAATGAGTGGGGGGTGATGGGTGACCTGGGGGGGGGCAATGGGTGAGGGCAATGGGTGACCTGGAGGTGGAGGGGGGCAATGGGGAGGGGGCAATGGGTGACCTGGGGGGAGGCGATGGGTGGGGGTAATGGGTGACGTGGGGGGGGGGGTGATGGGTGGGGGCAATGGGTGACCTGGGGGGAGGGGGGGGAGGGGATGCGTGGGGGTAATGGGTGACCTTGAGGGGGGGGGATGGGTGATGGGGGGCAACCTGGGGGGGGGCAATGGGGAGGGGGCAATGGGTGACCTGGGGGGGACAATGGGTCACGGGGGGGGGCACAATGGGTGACCTGTGGGGAGCGATGAGTGGGGGGCAATGGGTGACCTGGGGGAGGGGGGATGGGGGGCAATGGGTGACCTGTGAGGGGGCGGTGGGTGGGGTTAATGGGTGACCTGTGGGGGGGCAATGGGTGACCTGAGGGGGCAATGGGTGACACCTGGGGAAGGGAGGTGATGGGTGACCTGAGGGAGGGGACAATGGGTGATGTGGAGAGGGGGTGCAGTGGATGACCTGGGGGGGGGGGGGCAATGGGGGGGGGCAACGGGTGACCGTGGGGGGCTCCTTCTCACCCTCTGCCCCCCCCTCTCTGCCCAGGATGGTGCCCGGGGGGGGGGGCACAGCGCAACGCTGCCCCGCAACTACAAGGTGTCCCCACTGGCGAGCGAGCGGCGACCGGAGGGGGGATCCCCGCGCCGCCCCCCCCCCGGCGCCCCCCCCCGCGCGTGGCCCGTGTCCCGCATCCCCGTGCCCCCCCCGGCCCCGCTGCTCCCCCCTCCCCGCAAACCCCTCCCCCTCTCCGTCATCTTCAAGCTGCAAAACGCCTTCTGGGAGCGGGGGGGGGGCGGCAGCCCCGGGGGGGGACCCCTCGTGGCCCCCCCGCACTCGGCCCACCCCCCCGCCAGCCCCCGCGCCCCCCAAAAGCTGCCCCAGGGCGAAGGTGAGAGGGGAGGGGGGGGATGATGAGGGGAGGGGGGGTTGGGGGGGGTATCCATGGGGGGGGGTGTCCATGGGGTGGGGGGGGGAGGAGAGCAAGGGGGGGTCCATGGGGTGGGGGGGGTACATGGTGGGGGGGGTGAGGAGGGCAAGGGGGGGCATGGGGTTGGGGGGCTACATGGGGCAGGTTGGGGGGGGGCAGAGGGGTTTCCATGGGGGGGGGGGCATGGGGTGGGGGGTTTGGCAAGGGCGAGGGGGGACTTCATGGAGGGGGGGCTATGGGGTGGGGGTGGTCCATGGGGTGG
>JAUMJL010002456.1:0-17193 GCA_033558185.1 Dromococcyx pavoninus | reverse complement strand
GCTGGGGGGGGGCAATGGGGGGGCTGGGGGGGGCAGTGAGGGGGATGGGGGGGCTGTGGGTGAGTTATGGGGGGCTGGGGGGGGCTATGGGGCAGCCGTGGGGCTGGGGGGGAAGGGGCTGTTGGGGGGGGGGGGGGTTGTGTGGGTCAGGGGTCGCAATGGGGCGCTGCCCCCCCAACCCCCCCAACCCCCCCCCCCCCAGGTGTGCGGGGACATCCACGGGCAGTTCTATGACCTCAAGGAGCTCTTCAGGGTGAGCTGCCCCCCAAGTGCCCCCCCTCTGCCCCCTAAGTGCCCCCTCTGCCCCCCAAGTGCCCCTCCAGCCCCCCAAGTGCCTCCTTTGCCCCCCAAGTGCCCCTTAAGTGTGTCCCTCAGCCCCCAAGGTCCCCCCCAGGTGCCCCTCAAGTGCCCCCTGTGCCCCCCTTGCCCCCTAAGTGCCCCCCCGTGCCCTCAAGTGACCCCCCCAGTGCCCTCAAGTGACCCCCTTGCCCCTTAAGTGCCCCCCAAGTGCCCCCCCATGCCCCCTAAGTGCCCCCAAGTGCCCCCCCATCCCCCCAATTGCACCTCTGTGCCCCCCCAAGTGCCCCCCATACCCTCAAGTGTCCCTCAAGTGCCCCCCGTGCCCCCCAAGTGCCCCCCCTCAAATACCCCCCTGGTGCCCCCTCAAGTGCCCTCCTTGCCCCCTAAGTGCCCCCCTGTGCCCCCCAGGTGCCCCCTCCCCGTGCCCCTCAAGTGCCCCCCTTGCCCCCTAAGTGCCCCCCATACCCCCAGCTCCCCCCCCCGTGCCCCCTAAGTGCCCCCCCCCGTGCCCCCAGGTGGGGGGCGATGTCCCCGAGACCAATTACCTGTTCATGGGGGACTTCGTGGACCGCGGCTTCTACAGCGTCGAGACCTTCCTGCTCCTGCTGGCCCTCAAGGTGGGCACCTGGGGGGCACCTGGGGGGCACCTGGGGGGGCGTGGGGGACACTTGGGGGTCAGGGGATGGGTCAACTGTGGCTCACCTGTGCCCAGGTGTGCTACCCTGACCATCTGTGGGTCACCCATGGGTCAGCCATGGGTCACCTGTGGGTCACCTGTGCCCAGGTGTGCCACCCCGATCGGCTGTGGGACACCACCTGTGGGTCACCCATGGGTCAGCCATGGGTCAGCTATGGGTCACCTGTGGCTCACCTGTGCCCAGGTGTGCTACCCTGACCGGCTGTGGGTCACCCAAGGGTCAGTTATGGGTCACCTGTGGGTCACCTGTGCCCAGGTGGAGCACCTTGACTGGCTGTGGGTCACCTGTAGGTCAGCCATGGGTCACCTGTGGCTCACCTGTGCCCAGGTGTGCTACCCTGACCGACTGTGGGACACCTGTGGGTCACCCATGGGTCAGCCATGGGTCACCTGTGGCTCACCTGTGCCCAGGTGTGCTACCCCGACCAGTTGTGGGTCACCTGTGGGTCAGCTATGGGTCAGCCATGACTCACCTGTCTCACCTGTGCCCAGGTGCGCTACCCCGACCGGCTGTGGGTCACCCAAGGGTCACCCGTGGGTCACCTGTGGGTCAGCCATGGGTCACCTGTGGCTCACCTGTGGCTCACCTGTGCCCAGGTGCGCTACCCTGACCGGCTGTGGGTCACCCGTGGGTCACCCATGGGTCCGGCATGGCTCACCTGTCTCACCTGTGCCCAGGTGCGCTACCCTGACTGGCTGTGGGTCACCCGTGGGTCACCCATGGGTCAGGCATGGCTCACCTGTGGCTCACCTGTGCCCAGGTGCAGCACCCTGACTGGCTGTGGGTCACCTGTGGGTCAGCCATGACTCACCTGTGGCTCACCTGTGCCCAGGTGTGCTATCCTGACCGACTGTGGGACACCTGTGGGTCACCCATGGGTCAGCCATGGGTCACCTGTGGCTCACCTGTGCCCAGGTGTGCTATCCTGACCGGCTGTGGGTCACCCGTGGGTCACCCGTGGGTCAGCCATGGCTCACCTGTGGCTCACCTGTGCCCAGGTGCAGCACCCTGACTGGCTGTGGATCACCTGTGGGTCACCCAAGGGTCACCCGTGGGTCACCTGTGGGTCAGCCATGGCTCACCTGTGGCTCACCTGTGCCCAGGTGCGCTACCCCCGACCGGCTGTGGGTCACCTGTGGGTCACCCATGGGTCAGCCATGGGTCAGCTATGGGTCACCTGTGGCTCACCTGTGCCCAGGTGTGCTACCCTGACCGGCTGTGGGTCACCCAAGGGTCAGTTATGGGTCACCTGTGGGTCACCTGTGCCCAGGTGGAGCACCTTGATTGGCTGTGGGTCACCTGTAGGTCAGCCATGGGTCACCTGTGACTCACCTGTGCCCAGGTGGAGCACCTTGACTGGCTGTGTGTCACCCATGGGTCAGCCATGGCTCACCTGTGGCTCACCTGTGCCCAGGTGCGCTACCCCGACCAGTTGTGGGTCACCTGTGGGTCAGCTATGGGTCAGCTATGGCTCACCTGTCTCACCTGTGCCCAGGTGCGCTACCCCGACCGGCTGTGGGTCACCCGAGGGTCAGCTATGGGTCACCTGTGGGTCACCTGTGCCCAGGTGGAGCACCTTGACTGGCTGTGGGTCACCTGTAGGTCAGCCATGGGTCACCTGTGGCTCACCTGTGCCTAGGTGCAGCACCCTGACCGGCTGTGGGTCACCTGTGGGTCAGCTATGGGTCAGCCATGGCTCACCTGTCTCACCTGTGCCCAGGTGCGCTACCCCGACTGGCTGTGGGTCACCCAAGGGTCACCTGTGGGTCACCTGTGGGTCAGGCATGGCTCACCTGTGACTCACCTGTGCCCAGGTGCAGCACCCTGACTGGCTGTGGGTCACCCAAGGGTCAGTTATGGGTCACCTGTGGGTCACCTGTGCCCAGGTGCAGCACTTTGACTGGCTGTGGGTCACCTATGGGTCAGCCATGGCTCACCTGTGGCTCACCTGTCTCACCTGTGCCCAGGTGTGCTACCCTGACCGACTGTGGGTCACCCAAGGGTCAGCCATGGCTCACCTGTGGCTCACCTGTGCCCAGGTGTGCTATCCTGACTGGCTGTGGGTCACCCGTGGGTCACCCATGGGTCAGGCATGGCTCACCTGTCTCTCACCTGTGCCCAGGTGCGCTACCCCGACCGGCTGTGGGTCACCCATGGGTCAGCCATGGCTCACCTGTCTCACCTGTGCCCAGGTGTGCTATCCTGACCGGCTGTGGGTCACCTATGGGTCACCCATGGCTCACCTGTGGCTCACCTGTCTCACCTGTGCCCAGGTGTGCTACCCTGACCGGCTGTGGGTCACCTGTGGGTCACCTGTGGGTCACCTGTGGGTCAGCCATGGCTCACCTGTCTCACCTGTGCCCAGGTGCGCTACCCCGACTGGCTGTGGGTCACCCAAGGGTCACCTGTGAGTCACCTGTGGGTCAGGCATGGCTCACCTGTGACTCACCTGTGCCCAGGTGCAGCACCCTGACCGGCTGTGGGTCACCCAAGGGTCAGTTATGGGTCACCTGTGGGTCACCTGTGCCCAGGTGCAGCACTTTGACTGGCTGTGGGTCACCTATGGGTCAGCCATGGCTCACCTGTGCCCAGGTGTGCTACCCCGATCGGCTGTGGGTCACCTGTTGGTCAGCAATGGGTCAGCCATGGGTCAGCCAAGGGTCAGCTATGGGTCACCTGTGGCTCACCTGTCCCCAGGTGTGCTACCCCGACCGGCTGTGGGTCACCCAAGGGTCAGTTATGGGTCACCTGTGGGTCACCTGTGCCCAGGTGTGCTATCCTGACCGGCTGTGGGTCACCTGTGGGTCAGCTTTGGGTCAGTTATGGGTCACCTGTGGCTCACCTGTGCCCAGGTGTGCTACCCCGATCGGCTGTGGGTCAGCCATGGGTCAGCTATGAGTCAGCCATGACTCACCTGTCTCACCTGTGCCCAGGTGTGCCACCCTGATTGGTGGTGGGTCACCTGTTGGTCACCTGTTGATCAGCCATGGGTCACCTGTGGCTCACCTGTGCCCAGGTGCGCTACCCCGATCGGCTGTGGGACACCTGTGGGTCACCCATGGGTCAGCCATGGGTCAGCCATGGCTCACCTGTCTCACCTGTGCCCAGGTGTGCTACCCCGATTGGCTGTGGGTAACCCAAGGGTCAGTTATGGGTCACCTGTGGGTCACCTGTGCCCAGGTGTGCTACCCTGACCGGCTGTGGGTCACCTGTGGGTCACCTGTGGGTCAGCCATGGGTCAGCCATGGGTCAGCCATGGCTCACCTGTGGCTCACCTGTGCCCAGGTGTGCTACCCCGATTGGCTGTGGGTAACCCAAGGGTCAGTTATGGGTCACCTGTGGGTCACCTGTGCCCAGGTGCGCTACCCCGACTGGCTGTGGGTCACCTGTGGGTCACCCGTGGGTCACCTGTGGGTCACCTGTGGGTCAGCCATGGCTCACCTGTGGCTCACCTGTGGCTCACCTGTGCCCAGGTGCGCTACCCCGACCGGCTGTGGATCACCTGTGGGTCACCCGTGGGTCACCTGTGGGTCACCTGAGGGTCAGCCATGGCTCACCTGTGGCTCACCTGTGCCCAGGTGCAGCACCCTGACCGGCTGTGGGTCACCTGTGGATCACCCGTGGGTCACCCGTGGGTCACCCATGGGTCAGCCATGGCTCACCTGTGGCTCACCTGTGCCCAGGTGCGCTACCCCGACCGGCTGACGCTGATCCGGGGGAACCACGAGAGCCGTCAGATCACGCAGGTCTACGGCTTCTACGACGAGTGCCTGCGCAAGTACGGCTCCGTCACCGTGTGGCGCTACTGCACCGAGATCTTCGACTACCTCAGCCTGTCGGCCATCATCGACGGCAAGGTGGGGGCACCTGGGGGGCAGGGGAGTGGGGGGGGGGCACCGACAGGGGAGGGGGAACCACCAGGTGAGGGGGGCACAGCAAGGGGAGGGGGCACCGCCAGGTGAGGGGGAACCGCCAGGGGAGGGGGAGCCAACAGGGGAGGGGGCACCGCCAGGTGAGGGGGGCACAGCAAGGGGAGGGAGGCACCACCAGGTGAGGGGGACACAGTAAGGGGAAGGGGGCACCAACAGGTGAGGGGGCACTGGCAGGTGAGACCACGTACCACCAGGTGAGGGGGCACAGCAAGGGGAGGGGGCGCAGGCAGGTGAGGGGGAACCAACAGGTGAGGGGGGCACCGATAGATGAGGGGGCACCGACAGGTGAGGGGGTGCAGGCAGGTGAGGGGGGCACAGCAAGGGGAGGGGGGCACCACCAGGTGAGGGGGCACCACCAGGTGAGGGGGCGCAGGCAGGTGAGGGGGCACCGCCAGGGGAGGGGGAACCACCAGGTGAGGGGGGCACAGCAAGGGGACGGGGTGCAGGTAGGTGAGGGGGGCACCACCAGGGGAGGGGGCGCAGGCAGGTGAGGGGGAACCAACAGGTGAGGGGGCACCACCAGGTGAGGGGGGCACAGCAAGGGGAGGGGGGCACCGACAGGTGAGGGAGCACCAACGGGTGAGGGGGCGCAGGCAGGTGAGGGGGCACTGATAGGTGAGGGGGCACCACCAGGTGAGGGGGTGCAGGCAGGTGAGGGGGGCACAGGAAGGGGAGGGGGTGCAGGCAGGTGAGGGGGGCACAGGAAGGGGAGGGGGGCACCACCAGGTGAGGGGGCACCACCAGGTGAGGGGGCGCAGGCAGGTGAGGGGGCACAGGAAGGGGAAGGGCGCACTGACAGGTGAGGGGAGCACAGCAATGGGAGGGGGCACCAACAGGTGAGGGGGCACAGCAAGGTGAGACCAGGCTCTGCCAGGTGAGGGGGCACCACCAGGTGAGGGGGTGCAGACAGGTGAGGGGGAACCAACAGGTGAGGGGGGCACCGATAGGTGAGGGGGCACCGATAGGTGAGGGGGTGCAGGCAGGTGAGGGGGGCGCAGGCAGGTGAGGGGGGCACCACCAGGTGAGGGAGCACCACCAGGTGAGGGGGCGCAGGCAGGTGAGGGGGCACCGCCAGGGGAGGGGGAACCACCAGGTGAGGGGGGCACAGCAAGGGGACGGGGTGCAGGTAGTTGAGGGGGGCACCACCAGGGGAGGGGGCGCAGGCAGGTGAGGGGGAACCAACAGGTGAGGGGGAACCACCAGGTGAGGGGGCACAGCGAGGTGAGACCAGGCATTGCCAGGTGAGGGGGTACAACCAGGTGAGGGGGTGCAGGCAGGTGAGGGGGGCACAGCAAGGGGAGGGGGTGCAGGCAGGTGAGGGAGGCACCGACAGGTGAGGGGGCACCGCCAGGGGAGGGGGAAACCACCAGGTGAGGGGGCACCACCACGGGAGGGGGGCATAGCAAGGTGAGACCAGGCATTGCCAGGTGAGGGGGTACAACCAGGTGAGGGGGTGCAGGCAGGTGAGGGGGGCACAGCAAGGGGAGGGGGTGCAGGCAGGTGAGGGAGGCACCGACAGGTGAGGGGGCACCGCCAGGGGAGGGGGAAACCACCAGGTGAGGGGGCACCACCACGGGAGGGGGGCATAGCAAGGTGAGACCAGGCATTGCCAGGTGAGGGGGTACAACCAGGTGAGGGGGTGCAGGCAGGTGAGGGGGGCACAGGAAGGGGAGGGGGTGCAGACAGGTGAGGGGGGCACAGGAAGGGGAGGGGGGCACCACCAGGTGAGGGGGCACCACCAGGTGAGGGGAAACCACCAGGTGAGGGGGGCACAGCAAGGGGAGGGGGAACCACCAGGTGAGGGGGCACCACCAGGTGAGGGGGCACCGCCAGGTGAGATCAGCTCTGGGACACATTAAGGCACGCTAAGGACATGCTGGGGGCAGGGTCAGACATGCCAAGGGCACACAAGGACACGCTAAGGACACAGGAAGGGAAGGATGGGACGTTGAGGGTGCTCTGGGACACGCTAAGAACACGCTAAGGGCGTGGTGGCACATGCTAAGAATGTGAGAAGGGTGTGGGGACACATGCTAGGGGCACGTTAGGGCATGCTAAGGACACACTAAAGACATGCTAAGGACAGGCTGGGGCGCTGGGGCCGCGGCCAAACCTACAGGACTCGGCCCTGGGTGCTGAGCACACGCCAAGCACATGCCAAGGTCATGCCAACGCCATGCCAAGGCCACACTGAGCACATGTCAAGGTCATGCCAGCACCATGCCAAGGCCACACTAAGTGCACGCCAAACACATGCCAAGCACACACGAAGCACGTGCCAAGTACATGCTAAGGCCATGCCAAGGCCACACTGAGCACATGCCAAGGCTATGCCAAGGCCACATTAAGCACACGCCAAGCACATGCAAGGCCACACAGAGTGCATGCCAAGCACACACCAAGGCCATGCCAAGGCCACACAGTGCATGCCAAGCACATGCCAAGCACACATCAAGCACATGCCAAGGCCACACTGAGCACACACCAAGCACATGTCAAGGCCACATTAAGCACATGCCAAGGCCACGTGCAGCACATGCCAAGACCACACCGAGCACATGCCAAGGCCACACTGAGCACAGACCAAGCACACGCCAAGGACACACCAAGGCCACATTAAGCACACGCCAAGACCATGCCAAGGCCACACTGAATGCACGACAAGCACATGCCAAGCACACATCAAGCACATGCCAAGGCCATGCCAAGGCCACACTGAGCACACACCAAGCACACGCCATGGCCACATTAAGCACACGCCAAGCACACACCAAGGCCACATTAAGCACACACCAATCACATGCCAAGACCACACTGAGAACACGCCAAGGCCACACAGAGCACATGCCAAGCACACACCAAACACATGCCAAGGCGACACAAAGCACACGCCAAGGCCATGCTAAGGCCACACTGAGTGCATGCCAAGCACATGCCAAGGTCATGCCAAGGGTACACTGAGTACACACCAAGCACATGCCAAGGCCACATTAAGCACACGCCAAGCACATGCCAAGGCCACGTGCAGCACTTGCTAAGACCACACCGAGCACACGCCAAAGCCACACTGAGCACATGCCAAAGCCATGCCAAGGCCACACTGAGCACAGACCAAGCACATGCCAAGGCCACACACATTAAGCACATGCCAAGCACATGCCAAGGCCACACAGAGTGCATGCCAAGCACATGCCAGGCACACATCAAGCACATGCCAAGGCCATACCAAGGCCACACTGAGCACACACCAAGCACATGCCAAGACCATACTGAGCACACACCAAGCACATGCCAAGGCAACACTGAGCACACGCCAAGCACACACCAAGGCCACATTAAGCACACGCCAAGACCATGCCAAGACCACACTGAGAACACGCCAAAGCCACACCAAGCACATGCCAAGGCGACACCGAGCACACGCCAAGGCCACGCCAAGGCCACACCGAGCACACGCCAAGCACACGCCAAGCACGCAGCAAGCACATGCCAAGGCAACACCGAGCACACGCCAAGCACACGCCAAGGCCCCGCTAAGCGCCGTGTGTCCCCGCAGATCTTCTGTGTGCACGGGGGGCTCTCGCCCTCCATCCAGACCCTCGACCAGATCCGAACCATCGACCGGAAGCAGGAGGTGCCCCACGACGGCCCCATGTGTGACCTCCTCTGGTCTGACCCCGAGGGTACGGCCGCGCCACACGTGACACGTGACACGTGACACGCCACGCGGGGGGGTCACGGCTGCTACGTGCGACACGGGTGATGTGGGGCACGTGGGGTGGCCCACGCGTGGCCCACGTGTGAGCCGTGCGTGTCCTCTGCGTGTCCTGTGTCGGAACTGTGTGTCCCCTGCGTGTCCCGTGTGTCCCGTGTGTCCTACGTGTGTCCCGTGTCCGAGCTACGTGTGTCCCTTGTGTGTCCACCGTGTGTCCCACACGTGTCCTGTGTCCCATGTCCGAGCCGTGTGTGTCCCATGTGTGTCCCACACGTGAGCCTCCCGTGTCCCGTGTCTGTCCTGTGTGTGTCTTATGTCCCATGCGTGTCCCCTGTGTGTCCTACGTGTGCCCCATGTGTGTCTCGTGTCCAAACCGTGTGTGTCCCCTGTGTGTCCCACATGTGTCACATGTCCAAACCGTGTGTGTCCCCTCTGTCCCCTGTGTGTTCCGTGTTCTGTGTCCAAGCCATGTGTGTGTCCTGTGTGTCCCCTCTGTGTCACGTGTGTCCCGTGTCCAAGTCACGTGTGTCCCACACGTCCCCTGTGTGTGTCCCGTGTCTGAACCGTGTGTGTCCCCTGTGTGTCCCATGTGTGTCCTGTGTGTGTTCCACACGTGAGCCTCCCGTGTCCCGTGTCTGTCCTGTGTGTGTCTCGTGTCCCATGCGTCTCCCCTGTGTGTCCCACATGTGTCCTGTGTCCCGTGTCCTCCCCTTCCGTGTCCCACGTGTGTCCCACGTGTGTCCCGTGTCTAAACCATGTGTGTTCTCTCCGTATCCCATGTCTTGTGTCCTGTGTCCCCTGCGTATCCCATGTCCCATGTCTGAGCTGTGTGTCCCCTGTATGTCCCACGTGTCCTGTGTGTGTCCCACATGTGAGCCTCCCATGTCCCATGTCTGTCCCGTGTGTATCTCGTGTGCCATGCGTGTCCCCTGTGTGTCCCACGTGTGTCCCGTGTCCCGTGTCCGATCCGTGTGTGTCTCCTGTGTGCCCCCTCCGTGTCCCACGTGTGCCCCACGTGTGTCCCGTGTCTAAACCATGTGTGTTCTCTCCATATCCCATGTCTTGTGTCCTGTGTCCCCTGCGTATCCCGTGTCCCATGTCTGAGCCGTGTGTCCCCTGTATGTCCCACGTGTCCTGTGTGTGTCCCACACGTGAGCCTCCCGTGTCCCATGTCTGTCCCGTGCGTGTCTCGTGTCCCATGCGTGTCCCCTGTGTGTCCCACGTGTCCTGTGTCCCGTGTCCTCCCCCTCCGTGTCCCATGTGTGTCCCACATGTGTCCCGTGTCTAAACCATGTGTGTTCTCTCCGTGTCCCATGTCTTGGGTCCTGTGTCCCCTGCGTATCCCGTGTCCCATGTCTGAGCCGTGTGTCCCCTGTATGTCCCACGTGTCCTGTGTGTGTCCCACACGTGAGCCTCCCGTGTCCCATGTCTGTCCCGTGTGTGTCTCGTGTCACATGCGTGTCCCCTGTGTGTCCCACGTGTGTCCCATGTCCCGTGTCCGAGCCGTGTGTGTCCCCTGTGTGCCCCCTCCGTGTCCCACGTGTGCCCCACGTGTGTGCTGTGTCTAAACCATGTGTGTTCTCTCCGTGTCCCATGTCTTGTGTCCTGTGTCCCCTGCGTATCCCGTGTCCCATGTCCGAGCCGTGTCCCCCCTGTGTGTCCCACATGAATCCCACATGTGTCCCGTGTCCAAACCGTGTGTGTCCCCTCTGTCCCCTGTGTGTCCCGTGTTCTGTGTCCGAGCCGTGTGTGTGTCCTGTGTCCCCTCTGTGTCCCGTGTGTCCCGTGTCCAAGTCACGTGTGTCCCACACGTCCGCTACATGTGTCTCGTGTCCCGTGTCCGAGCCCTGTGTGTCCCATGTGTGTCCTGTGTGTGTCCCACATGTGAGCCTCCCGTGTCTCATGTCTGTCCCATGTGTGTCTCATGTCCCATGCGTGTCCCCTGTGTGTCCCACGTGTGTCCTGTGTGTCCCGTGTCCGAGCCGTGTGTCCCCCCTGTGTGCCCCTTCCGTGTCCCATGTCTGTCCCCTGTGTGTGTCCCACACCTGAGCCTTCCGTGTCCCGTGTCTGTCCCGTGTGTGTCTCGTGTCCCATGCGTGTCCCCTGTGTGTCCCACATGTGTCCTGTGTCCCGTGTCCTGCCCCTCTGTGTCCCATGTGTGCCCCACGTGTGTCCCGTGCCTAAACCATGTGTGTTCTCTCCGTGTCCCATGTCTTGTGTCCTGTGTCCCCTGTGTATCCCGTGTCCCATGTCCGAGCCATGTCCCCCCTGTGTGTCCCACATGAATCCCACATGTGTCCCGTGTCCAAACCGTGTGTGTCCCCTCTGTCCCCTGTGTCCCGTGTTCTGTGTCCGAGCTGTGTGTGTGTCCTGTGTCCCCTCTGTGTCACGTGTGTCCCGTGTCCATGTCACGTGTGTCCCACACGTCCCCTACATGTGTCCTGTGTCCCGTGTCCGAGCCCTGTGTGTCCCGTGTGTGTCCTATGTGCGTTCCACACGTGAGCCTCCCGTGTCCCGTGTCTGTCCCGTGTGTGTCTCGTGTCCCATGCGTGTCCTGTGTGTCCCAAATGTGTGCTGTGTCCCATGTCCTCCCCCTCCGTGTCCCCTGTGTGTCCCACATGTGTCCTGTGTCCCGTGTCCTCCCCTTCCGTGTCCCACGTGTGTCCCACGTGTGTCCCGTGTCTAAACCATGTGTGTTCTCTCCGTGTCCCATGTCTTGTGTCCTGTGTCCCCTGCGTATCCCGTGTCCCATGTCTGAGCCGTGTGTCCCCTGTATGTCCCACGTGTCCTGTGTGTGTCCCACACGTGAGCCTCCCGTGTCCCATGTCTGTCCCGTGCGTGTCTCGTGTCCCATGCGTGTCCCCTGTGTGTCCCACGTGTCCTGTGTCCCGTGTCCTCCCCCTCCGTGTCCCATGTGTGTCCCACATGTGTCCCGTGTCTAAACCATGTGTGTTCTCTCCGTGTCCCATGTCTTGGGTCCTGTGTCCCCTGCGTATCCCGTGTCCCATGTCTGAGCTGTGTGTCCCCTGTATGTCCCACGTGTCCTGTGTGTGTCCCACACGTGAGCCTCCCGTGTCCCATGTCTGTCCCGTGCGTGTCTCGTGTCCCATGCATGTCCCCTGTGTGTCCCACGTGTCCTGTGTCCCGTGTCCTCCCCCTCCGTGTCCCACGTGTGTCCCACGTGTTTCCCATGTCTAAACTATGTGTGTCCTCTCTGTGTCCCGTGTCCTGTGTCCCCTGCGTATCCCGTGTCCCATGTCTGAGCCGTGTGTCCCCTGTATGTCCCACGTGTCCTGTGTGTGTCCCACATGTGAGCCTCCCGTGTCCCGTGTCTGTCCCATGTGTGTCTAGTGTCCCCTGTGTGTCCCACGTGTGTCCTGTGTCCGCCCCCTCCGTGTCCCACGTGTGTCCCACGTGTGCCCCACGTGTGTGCTGTGTCTAAACCATGTGTGTTCTCTCCGTGTCCCATGTCTTGTGTCCTGTGTCCAAGCTACGTGTGTCCCCTCTGTGCCCCCTGCGTATCCCGTGTCCCATGTCCGAGCCGTGTGTCCCCTGTATGTCCCACATAAATCCCACGTGTGTCCCGTGTCCAAACCATGTGTCCCCTCTGTCCCCTGCGTGTCCCACGTGTGTCCCGTGTCCAAGCCGCGTGTGCCCCCTGTGTCCCCCGCGCGTATCCCGTGTCCCGTATCCGAGCTGCGTGTCTTGTGTGTGTCCCCGCCCCGTGTCCATTCCGTGTCCCAGCCGTGTCCCAGCCGTGTCCCCCTCCCGCAGACACCACGGGCTGGGGGGTGTCGCCGCGGGGCGCCGGGTACCTCTTTGGCAGCGACGTGGTGGCGCAGTTCAACGCCTCCAACGACATCGACATGATCTGCCGCGCCCACCAGCTCGTCATGGAGGGCTACAAGTGGCACTTCAGCGAGACCGTGCTCACCGTCTGGTCGGCCCCCAACTACTGCTACAGGTGAGCGCGCCGGGGACACGCCAGGGACACGCCAAGGACACGCCACAGACACGCCATGGACACGCCGGGGGTGCCGGACGCGTGGGAGGGGAGGTTGGAACTGCTGGTGGGGCTGGAAGTGGGGTGGGCACCTCGCGTGGTTGGGCTGGGATTGGTGGAGGGGAGTCCCAACATGCTAAGAACATGCTAAGAACATGCTAAGGGAGGGTGTGACACAGCACAGGGGACGTGGGGTGGATATATGGGGGGTTGGAGCTGCTGGTGGGACTGGGATGGGGATGGGCGCCCCCTGTGGTTGGGCTGGGATTGGTGGAGGGGGGGGTCCAACATGCTAAGAACATGCTAAGAACATGCTAAGGGAGGGTGTGACACAGCACAGGGGATGTGGGGTGGATAGATGGGGGGTTGGGGCTGCTGGTGGGGCCGGAAATGGGGTGGGCGCCTCGCGTGGTTGGGTTGGGGTTGGTGGAGGAGAGTCCCAACATGCTAAGAACATGCTAAGAACATGCTAAGGGAGGGTGTGACACAGCACAGGGGACGTGGGGTGGATAGATGGGGGGTTGGAGCTGCTGGTGGGGCCGGAAGTGGGGTGGACGCCTCGCATGGTTGTGTTGCGGTTGGTGGAAGGGAGGCCCAACATGCTAAGAACATGCTAAGGGAGGGCGTGACACAGAACAGGGGACATGGGGTGGGGATATGGGGGGCCTGAAGCTGCTGGTGGGACTGGGATGAGGATGGGCGCCTCGCGTGGTTGGGCTGGGGTTGGTGGAGGGGAGTCCCAACATGCTAAGAACATGCTGAGAACATGCTAAGAACACATTAAGACAGGGTGAAGGATGTGGGAGGCTGAAGGTGCTGGTGGGACTGGGATGGGGATGGGCGCCCCCTGTGGTTGGGCTGGGATTGGTGGAGGGGGGGTCCAACATGCTAAGAACATGCTGAGAACATGCTAAGAACACATTAAGACAGGGTGAAGGATGTGGGAGGCTGAAGGTGCTGGTGGGACTGGGATGGGGATGGGCGCCCCCTGTGGTTGGGCTGGGATTGGTGGAGGGGGGGGTCCAACATGCTAAGAACATGCTAAGAACATGGTAAGGGAGGGTGGGACACAGCACAGGGGATGTGGGGTGGATAGATGGGGGGTTGGAGCTGCTGGTGAGGCCGGAAGTGGGGTGGACGCCTCGCGTGGTTGGGCTGGTATTGGTGGAGGAGAGTCCCAACATGCTAAGAACATGCTAAGAACATGCTAAGGGAGGGTGTGACACAGCACAGGGGATGTGGGGTGGATAGATGGGGGGTTGGAGCTGCTGGTGGGGCTGGAAGTGGGGTGGACGCCTCGCGTGGTTGGGCTGGGATTGGTGGAGGAGAGTCCCAACATGCTAAGAACATGCTAAGAACATGCTAAGGGAGGGTGTGACACAGCACAGGGGATGTGGAGTGGATAGATGGAGGGTTGGGGCTGCCGGTGGGGCCGGAAGTGGGGTGGGCGCCTCGCGTGGTTGTGTTGGGGTTGGTGGAAGGGAGGCCCAACATGCTAAGAACATGCTAAGAACATGCTAAGAACATGCTAAGGGAGGGTGTGACACAGAACAGGGGACATGGGGTGGGGATATGGGGGGCCTGAAGCTGCTGGTGGGACTGGGATGAGGATGGGCGCCTCGCGTGGTTGGGCTGGGGTTGGTGGAGGGGAGTCCCAACATGCTAAGAACACATTAAGACAGGGTGAGGGATGCGGGGGCTGAAGGTGCTGGTGGGACTGGGATGGGCGCCCCCTGTGGTTGGGCTGGGATTGGTGGAGGGGAGTCCCAACATGCTAAGAACATGCTAAGAACATGCTAAGGGAGGGTGTGACACAGCACAGGGGATGTGGGGTGGATAGATGGGGGGTTGGAGCTGCTGGTGGGACTGGGATGGGGATGGGCACGTCGCGTGGTTGGGTTGGGGTTGGTGGAGGGGGGTCCCAACATGCTAAGAACATGCTAAGAACATGCTAAGGAAGGGCGTGACACAGCACAGGGGACGTGGGGTGGATAGATGGGGGGTTGGAGCTGCTGGTGGGGCCGGAAGTGGGGTGGACGCCTTGCGTGGTTGTGTTGGGGTTGGTGGAAGGGAGGCCCAACATGCTAAGAACATGCTAAGGGAGGGTGTGACATAGAACAGGGGACATGTGGGGTGGAGATATGGGGGGCCTGAAGCTGCTGGTGGGACTGGGATGGGGTGGGCACCCCCCGTGCTTGGGCTGGAGTTGGTGGAGGGGTGTCCCAACATGCTAAGAACATGCTAAGAACATGGTAAGGGAGGGTGGGACACAGCAGAGGGGATGTGGGGTGGATAGATGGGGGGTTGGAGCTGCTGGTGAGGCCGGAAGTGGGGTGGACGCCTCGCGTGGTTGGGCTGGGATTGGTGGAGGAGAGTCCCAACATGCTAAGAACATGCTAAGAACATGCTAAGGGAGGGTGTGACACAGCACAGGGGATGTGGAGTGGATAGATGGGGGGTTGGGGCTGCCGGTGGGGCCGGAAGTGGGGTGGGCGCCTCGCGTGGTTGTGTTGGGGTTGGTGGAAGGGAGGCCCAACATGCTAAGAACATGCTAAGGGAGGGTGTGACATAGAACAGGGGACATGTGGGGTGGAGATATGGGGGGCCTGAAGCTGCTGGTGGGACTGGGATGGGGTGGGCACCCCCTGTGCTTGGGCTGGAGTTGGTGGAGGGGTGTCCCAACATGCTAAGAACATGCTAAGAACATGCTAAGGGAGGGTGGGACACAGCACAGGGGATGTGGAGTGGATAGATGGAGGGTTGGGGCTGCTGGTGGGGCCGGAAGTGGGGTGGGCGCCTCGCGTGGTTGCGTTGGGGTTGGTGGAAGGGAGGCCCAACAAGCTAAGAACATGCTAAGAACATGCTAAGAACACATTAAGACAGGGTGAGGGATGTGGGGGGCTGAAGGTGCTGATGGGATTGGGATGGGGATGGGTGCCCCCTGTGGTTGGGCTGGGATTGGTGGGGGGGAGTCCAACATGCTAGGAACATGCTAAGAACATGCTAAGGGAGGGTGTGACACAGCACAGGGGATGTGGGGTGGATAGATGGGGGGTTGGGGCTGCTGGTGGGGCCGGAAATGGGGAGGGCGCCTCGCGTGGTTGGGTTGGGGTTGGGTGGAGGAGAGTCCCAACATGCTAAGAACATGCTAAGAACATGCTAAGAACATGCTAAGAACATGCTAAGGGACGGTGTGACACAGCACAGGGGATGTGGGGTGGATAGATGGGGGTTTGGGGCTGCTGGTGGGGCCGGAAGTGGGGTGGGCGCCTCGCGTGGTTGTGTTGGGGTTGGTGGAAGGGAGGCCCAACATGCTAAGAACATGCTAAGAACATGCTAAGGGAGGGTGTGACACAGAACAGGGGACATGGGGTGGGGATATGGGGGGCCTGAAGCTGCTGGTGGGACTGGGATGAGGATGGGCGCCTCGCGTGGTTGGGCTGGGGTTGGTGGAGGGGAGTCCCAACATGCTAAGAACATGCTAATAACATGCTAAGAACATGCTAAGGGAGAGTGTGACACAGCACAGGGGATGTGGGGTGGATATATGGGGGGTTGGAGCTGCTGGTGGGACCGGAAGTGGGGTGGGCGCCCCCCTCGGTTGACCTGGGGTGACCATGGAGGGCTCGCGACACGCTAAGAACATGCCAAGCCCCCTCACGTGTGCGCAGGTGCGGGAACGTGGCCGCCATCTTGGAGCTGGACGAGCACCTGCAGAAGGAATTCATCATCTTTGAGGCGGCGCCGCAGGAGACGCGAGGGATCCCCTCCAAGAAGCCGGTGGCCGATTACTTCCTGTGACACCCCCCCCACCCCTTAAAGGCCACCAGAGGTCACCAAGAGGTCACCAAGACCCCCAGGGGTCACCAAGAAGCCACCAAGACCCCCAGGGGTCACCAGGGGCCACCCAGGGACCACCACATTCCCCCAGGGCCACCAAGGGCCACCGTGTCCCCAGGAGGCACAGGGTGTTCCCGTCCAAGGTGGCTCCTTCTGGTGGCATCTGGGGGGGGCTTCAAGGTGTCTCCTGGGGCCACCAAGAGCCACCCCGGGCCACCACCCCCCTCCCCCCAAGTGGCCTTGTGTGTGTGTGTCCCCCCCCCGTGACCCCAGATGACCCCTTGGTGGCCCCGTGACCCCTGGTGACCCCCACCCCCACCCCATGGCCCTCGGGGAGATCCCGGTGACCCCTGGTGACCCCTTGGTGACCCCTGGTGACCCCTTGATGACCCCTGGTGACCCCCATGACCCTTGGGGACCCCCTGACTTTGCCCCCCCCCCCCAGTTTTTTTGATGCTGTTTCTGCTCCGTTTAGATAAAAAATGGGAAAAATGACCCAAAGTGGCTGAATTGGGGGGGGGGGAGGGGGCGGAAAGGGGGGGGCCATGGGTGCTGTGAGGGGGCAATGGGGGGCAATAAGGGTGCTACGGGGGGCAATAGGGGTGCTATGGGGGGCAATAGGGGTGCTATGGGGGTAATAGGGGGGCTCTGGGGCAATGGAGGCACAATAGGGGGGCTATGGGGGGGCGAAAGGGGTCAATGGGG
>JAUMJL010002455.1:0-80177 GCA_033558185.1 Dromococcyx pavoninus | reverse complement strand
AGCTGAATCCCCGCCCCCTCAGCCGAAGCCCCGCCCCGTGAGGAAAGGTCCCGTCCCCTGTGATCTCAATCCCCGCCCCCGTGAGCGCGCTCTCGGCTGTCTCAAGCCACGCCTCCTGATAGCATAGTCCCCGCCTCCCGGTGTCTCAGCCCCGCCCCACTCTCAGGCCCCGCCCCGTTCTCGGCCCCGCCCCCCGGTGTGGCGGCGGTGGTGGTGGTGCTGGCAGCGCTGATGTCGGGCCCGCGGGGCGCGCTGCAAGCCTGGTGCCGCCGGCAGTGCGAGGGCTACCGCGGCGTGGAGATCCGCGACCTCAGCGCCTCCTTCCGCGACGGCCTCGCCTTCTGCGCCATCCTGCACCGGCACCGGCCCGACCTCCTGTGAGTGCAGGCCGCGCCCCGCGGGCAGCGCCGCGCCCGGGACTCGGCGCGGGGAGTGGGGGGGTGGGTGTCGCTGGGGGGTCGCTGGGAGCCCCGGGTGTCCCCGGACCCCCGTTGTCCCCGGGAGCCTCGTTATCCCCAGAAGTTTCGGGATCCCCTGAAGCCCCTGGACTCCCTTTATCCCGGAGAGCTCCGTTATCCCCGGGGGCCCCCGATAGCACCGGGAGCCCTGGGACCCCTGTTATCCTCGGGAGCCCCGGGAGCCCCGTTAGCACCAGGACCCCCGTTGTCCTCAGGACCCCTATTACCACCCAGAACCCTGGGAGTCCTAGGAATTCCCATTCACCCCTGGACCCCCAGTCCTGTAGGGGCTTAGCTGTCCGTGCCCCTTTGACGCTGGCTCAGGGGCTGCCATGGCAGGTGGGAGGCTCAGAGGGAGCTGAGGGAGATGGAGGTGATGGTTCCAGGCTGGCTGGCAGTGAGGGACAGGGTCTCCCAGTGCTTTGGAATTGGGTTATTTGGGAGCAGAGAGTGGAGCAGCAGCTCTGTTGCCTCCAGGAATAACTGGGGATGAAGGATGCTGCCTATCAGCGAGAGGCTTCCCGACTTGTCAAAGCCAGGGTGAGCGGGAGTCATGTGGTTTAAGGCCAAAGAGATCATGGAGGTGGGCTCGGTCCAGCCTCTAGCTGGCATAAGGGTGCTGCTGTGCATCATACTGGTGCTGCTGTGTGCCCAACTGGGAGCAATACCTGCTCGGGCAGAGGCATGGTGCTGGCAGCTGGGTGTGGGGTGTTTCGCCTCTGCAGAGAGGTGGGCATTCCCACTTCTGAAGGACCAGAGTCCTGCCCGGCACAGGGACATTCCCAGTCGCCAAAGGCCACTCAGAAACAAGCAGAACCTTGAACTGGGTCACCTCTTGCATTTGCTTCCAGCTTGTTTGCTGCAAATGCCGCAGTGAAAGCAGGGGGTAGCAAATTCCAGCAGGGATATGGAGCCTTGCTAGCCTCCCCCCATCAGGTGGCTTGAAACTGAGTTTCCTCCATCAGCCTTCCTTTTGCAGGGTGACTCTGAGGGAGAATGTGAGTTTGAAGAGGCAGACAGTGAGTTTGGGATTGCTTGGGGGAACAGTGGCATGGCTGGAGAAACTGGCTGAGCCACTGGAAGGAATCTGCCCCAACCTGCCACTGTAACCCTGCTTGTCCCGGCATTCCATCTGCTCTAATCTCTGGTAGCCTTGCAGTAGAGGTAGACATCGCCCCACCTTGCTGTGCCTCCCGCGTGCACGCACTCTCTGCCTGTCAGCAAAGCTCAGCCCCTGTCACGTTCTGCTTCGGGGCTGGTGGTTCTTCCTCTGAGGCTGCTGGAATTGACCAGATCCTCTTTTCTGAGGTGGCCCTGGGACAACCTTTTGTCACAATAGCAACCTCAAGTAAGCAGAGGGTTGACAGTGATGCCACTGTGGAATTGCGGTGCCTGTGAGGAGGCAACACAGCCCCGTGGTCTCACGGGCAGATACTATGAAAGGGCCAGAAAGTAGGGCAGAAGCTGAACTGCTGCCAGATGTGTTTCAAGGCCATCTATGCCTCAAATCCCTCAGCGTGGTCTTCAGGCAGGAACCACTGAGACGTGTGGTGGCTTTGCATCGCTCTGGGTCTTGAGGGAGCTGAGTGATTTTGTGTCTCGGCAGCTCCTGCTTGGGGTAGCTCTCTCTGACCGGCTAGGACATGAAAACTCTCCAGACCTCAAGGCTACTGTAGAGGGAAGAGGCAGATTAAGGACAGGAACACCAGAAACTCCTATGTTTCTGAATTTTTTAAATTTTGGGGTTTTTTTTGTGAGCAGCACAGCATCTGGGAGCTGCAAAGCAGAGGTTCAGCAAAAGCTTACAATAAACACCACTAAAGCCACCTGATGATTTCCCCTTAACCATATTTCTCCTGCCATTAAGCAGCAGCCGCTGCTCTTAAGTTGTCAGTGGGCTTAACTCTGCTTCTGGCACATGTCCTGGCTAAATGTTTCACAGGTCCTCAAGTACAAGCTGCATGGTAGAGACAAAGCCCAGGGCCTTACAAGGACATGGCATGTTGTAGAAGGATTTTCAGAGGGTGGTCAGGAGAGTAGCATTGTTTCATTTGATTCCAGCTTCATCCTGTCCCAATTTGGAAATGGGAAGATTGGATCAGAGGCAGTAAATCTCCTGATGGAGGAGGAAAAGCAGTTGCCCTTCTTTTCTTCTCAAGTGCTTTCAGTCAGCCTGGTAATGGGACTTGGCAGGGATCTGCAAGCACATTTCTAGCCTTGCGTGGTTTTCCTTTGAGCGGGGCTCTGCTGCCCTGCGTGAGACGGCTGTGCTGCTCCCCAAAGGCCGACGTTCATCAGTACTCGGCTGCTTCCCCACTTCCTGCTGGTTTCCCCTTGGGTCCCAGAGGGAAGGAACAAGCACATTAATACAAGAGCTGAGCTGGAGCACTCCATGTACCTGTGTGACATTACTCCTCTGGCACTCTGATCCTCCAGGCTTTTCTTGCAGCCATGATGGCTGTTTGTCTGTCCCAGTTGTCTGACCTTGCCTGGGTGCTCCCCTGTTGGGCTGCTGTGCTGGTAAGCGACACACTGGAGAAGAAGCTGTTGGGAAAGACCACATGGATCAGTGAGGCTGAGGACAGTTTTCCATGTGACCCCTGTTTTGAACATAATCCTCTTGGGATGAGGCAGGTAGCATCGGAGGGATGCTCCCCTGGAGAGCTTCAGACCAAGTCCTACAGAGCTCTTGGAAACACTAGAGATTTTTTTTAAAGAAGCAACCAAAGTGCATGGTGTCTACTGAATCATAGAATGGTTTGAATTGGAAGGGACCTTAAAGATCATCCAGTTCCAAGCCCCCTGCCATGGGTAGGGACACCTCCCACCAGACCATGCTGAATCCGGCCAAAGGTGGCTTCAACTGGCCAGCAAGGATGAGGCGCATGCCTGCAGGACCTGTGTGCTTAACTGTGAGGCTGAAGGTCCCTGACTTTAGCTCTGGTACTGTACATACCTCGCTGGGTTTCACTGCCTCACTCTCCCGATCAGGGAGATGGGGAACCTGGATTTAGTCTCTGACTGGGCTGCTTGCTGTGTGATTTCAGGGTGAGACATTTAATCTGTTTCCCTGGTCAGTTAAGCTAGAAGCATCCAGGCTGTCTTCACAGTGGACTGTGGGGATTAGTGAGTTTGTTTGCTTGGTGCTCTAGAAATCTAAAGCACGAAATGAGTGTTTACAAGGCATTTGCTGCAGCTTGGTGAAGCAAAAAGCATCTTTCAGCCTTCCTGGAGCTCAGGGGAGGCCCTTGGCACTCAGAGAAGAGAAGAATAAGAGAGCACAGCACGTGCCTTTTGAGTGCCGAGAGGGAGACGAAGGCTTAGGGAAAATAGGAGATGAGAGCCATGCATTAGAAACGCTGTTTTGTGTCCCTAGAGCAGTGGTTATATTACTGATGAGATCACCAATCCAATTTGTTCTTTCCCATGTACTGCCTGCATTTCCCTGACAAGACCTGGAAAGCTGAAGGGCTTATTTTGCAGTGTCGCCGTTGACGCGCTTATGATTTACATTTGAGGAATCCAGGAATTTGCTCTGGTTTTAGCTGTACGGGGCACCCTTCCCCCTTCCTTGGATTTGCTTGTGCTCCCTGGCAGCTGCTCTAAAGCTCAGAGTGCTTGGTGGCTCTGTATATATCTAATTAGGTAAGCGCTTGGGATATTATTTGCGTGGAAATATTACTCCAGGATACGCTACGACACTGGGGTTTGCTGAGTCAAGACAGTTGTTTGACTGGGGTAGCCAGAGCCTCGCCTGTTCTTACATCTGATCTGTTGCACTCAGTGGTTGTCAGGAGAGGAGTCTGAGCAGGGCTGGATGAAAGGCTGCTGAGCTCAGGGCAAGGAAACACTGTGACATGTAGCGGCATGTCATGGAGCTGCAGGATGGCAAGTTCTGGTCTTTCCACAGAGGAGGCAGTTTATGGAGAGGAAAGGTATTTGCCTGGGGTGACTTTCCCCCATGTCTGGGGAGGACACACTCCTTACAGGTTGATACAGGGAGCATACCTGGAGCCGTGGGGATACTGCATGACAGAGTGGTACCTGGGAGTGCTCGTGTTGTGGGTGATGGGGATCCGCACAGTCCTGCTCAGTTTGTTTGGAGAGAGCTGGAAAATGCAGTGGAGAAGAACTGAATAAACTGTGATCCCTGGGGCCTTGTACTGCTGGACTTCAGTATCCTGGGTAAAAGCTGGGTGTCTGCAATTCTGTGTTAGTGGAAAAAATCTTCTATTCCCTCGCTGCCTGGGAGCTCCCCTGTTACCTCTTGTGCTTTGCATCCTCTCTGCTGGAATCTGCTTTCCCAAGCAGATTTGCTTTGGTTTACCAAAATGGCTTGGGTAGGGTGGAATGGACATGATGTTTTGTCTGTCAAAAACACTCGCCCAGCCCAGGCCGCCAAGGAGTCTTTGAGCTTCCAGCTGCACCACTCCCATATCCTGAAAGTGAGGGCATTCAACGTGAAGGTCATGAATGTTTAGAGGGCAGATAATAGATAACTGTGCTGTCATCTCTTCTCCTGTGTTCCCAAGCCGGTATTTTCTTTAAAAGGAATTAAAAAAAATACAGCAAGGTTAAAGAAATTCTCTTGGGGGGGTGAAGACTTAGGGGAAAAAACATCTCCAAGTGGAAACTAGTCATAAATACAAAAAACCCACTCTTAGAGCTAAGGCTGCAGATGAAGTCTTTTCTCACGAGCATGTAGTGGGGGAAAAGCTGTGGTATTTTGAACAGGCTGAGTTCAGTGCATGTATTTGCGTCTGCTTTCAGAAAGGTGCTTAACCCAGAGCTGAACGTCCAGCCCATCCTCTGCCTGTGCGCCACATTTGCTCCTGCAGCATTGAGGGGCTGCAGTTCTGTTTGTTTGGGAGGAAATGGCACCAGCAGCTTCTGACTTTTGAACGGAGGAAGCGTAATGTTACGGTGGTGCAGGCAGCTGGGAAAATCTTCCTGAGCTCATCATAGACTTCCTCTGCACCATTGGGAAAGGCGCAGAAGGGGCTTCAAGAAGGGGCCGGTTGTCCCGCAGCACGGCGCTGGGACGAGTTGGGTCGGTCTTACAGGAAAAGTCAATAAAATACAAAGGGAGGTGGAGGAAAGGAGGCTCCTGCAGCCCCCACCTCCTTAGGCGCATGACTGAGGATTCACTGTCTTAGAATCATAGGATGGTACGAGTTGGAAGACACCTTAAAGCCCATCCAGTTCCAACCTCCACCAGACCAGGCTGCTCAAGGCCCCATCGAACCTGGCCTTGAACACTTCCAGGGAGGGGGCACACATGGCTTCCCCAGGCATCCTCTGCCAGTGTCTCACCACCCTCATTGTGAAAAACTTCTTTATGTCTAATCTAAATCTTCTCCCGTCCAGTTTATAGCCATTCCCCCTTTTCCCATCGCTACTTGCCCTTGGAAAAAGTCCCTGAGAGGAATACTCTCCCTCTTCAATCTGAATTGTCTTTCTGAGCATTGCCACCTCTCTCTGGGCCATTGGGGTGGCTTTGCTTGATTCTAAACCTCTCTGGGCTGTGTCCTCCTCTGTGTATCCAGCTCACAGGCACACCAAGCTGCTGCATGAGGGTATTTTTTGGTAATGCAGCCGAGATACTTGGCACGAAGGGGCTGCAATTGGTTTAGTATGATGCTGTTTTCACACATTATACCCACACATACATGCAAAGGCATAACTAACTCCTTCCTGTATTTCTCCCCCTCTGTTGAAAACCTGAGGACCACTTTAACCCTCTCTGCTCCTCTGATGAAGGCAGCTACTCAGTTCCTGTGGCCAGGCTGATTTGATCCCCAAAAGAGATCCAGGGGGACATGTGAAATGCCTCAACGTTCTTGGGTCTGGTTCTGCTGGAGTTCCTCTCTGTGCCCTGAGCACCTTGCATTCAGCAAGCACCTTGCATTCAGCTCTTATGTAAAGGCCATAGCCCAGGAAGGTCTACTGTGTTCTGTATATGTTGGGTGGCAAGCGAGGACGGAAGTGCTGTTTAAAACCTTCTGTGTCACCTCAAAACTTGTGGTGACCTCAAATCTCTTGAGGCAGTGCAGGAAAGTTTGTCTCAGGACCATTGCAGGAGGGCGAGATCTCGTGGAGGCGGCTCTTTCTCTTCAGGTGAGGGATCTGCTTCCCCATCCTCCTCCCGCTTTTGTGCTGGTGGTGTTGGAAGGGCAACTTTGGGGGGTTTTACACCCCTCAGTGCAGCTGTGTGCGGTCCTAAATGGAACATGGCCCTCCTATTTCTGCAGCCTTTTACCATTTCCCCAATGTAAGAATATGGAAGTGTTGGAGGCCATGAAGGTGATCCGAGGGCTGGAGCAGCTCTGCTATGAGGACAGGATGAGAGAGCTGGGCTTCTTCAGCCTGGGGAAGAGAAGGCTCCTGAGGGGACCTCATAGCAGCCTTCCAGTACCTGAATGGGGCTACGGGAAAGCTGTGGGGGGACTTTTTCCGAGGGCAAGTAATGATAGAATGAGGGGGAATGGCTTTAAATTGGAAGGGGGAAGATTTAGGTGAGACATTAGGAAGAAATTCTTCATGCTGAGGTTCGTGAGACACTGACACAGGTTTCCCAGGGAAGCTGTGGATGCCCCCTTCCTGGAGGTGTTCGAGGCCAGTTTGGATGGGTCATCCTGATCCGGTAAGAAGTGTCCCTGCCCATGACAGGGGTTTGGAACTGGGTGGGCTTTAAGGTCCTTTCCAACCCAAACCGTTCTGTGATTCTGTGATTCTGTGAGGGCAGAATAAGCAGGTAACGAGAGACAAGAATAACATTTTAATTTCCTGACCACCACCCGTTTGGGACTTGCTTTCTTTTTTTAATTACAATTTCCCTTTTGTTTGCTTTGTCCCTTTACAACCTGAAAGCTGTTTTGCCAAGGTTTTGTTTATCTAGGGTTTTACATGTTGAGTTGTTGTAATCCTCCAGGAAGGATGGCTGTCCTGAGAATCTGCATGTGATGGCATTGGGGCACTCTTCCTTGGTATCTCATGTGGCTTTTTTTGTTCCTTCTCATTTCAGGGACTTTGATTCCCTCTCCAAGGATGATGTCTATGAGAATAACCGCTTGGTAAGTCCATATTGTGCTCTATACAAAAGGAAGAAGGGGACATTAGAATGACTTGAGGGAGGCCGTGTAGCATGGGAGGAATTCTGGGCACCACAGTATAAAAAGGCTGTCAGGGTACTGGAGAGTGTCCAGAGGAGGCCACGAAGCTGGTGAAGGGTTTAGAGGGGAAGCCGTGTGAGGAGTGGCTGAAGTCACTTGGTGTGTTCAGCCTGGAGAAGAGGAGACTGAGACCTCATAGCCGTTTGCTGCTTCCTCACAAGGGGAGAAGGAGAAGCAGGCACTGATCTTTTCTCCCTAGTGGCCAATGGTAGAACTAAAAGGAATGGCAGAAAGATGTGTCACAGGAGGTTTAAGTTGGATATTAGGAAAAATTTCTTCACCCAGAGGGTGGTGGAGCCCGGGAACAGCTCCCCAGGGAAGCAGTCACCGCGCCAAGCCTGACAATATTCAAGAAGCATTTGGACAATGCCCTCAGACACACAGTGTGAATGTTGGGGTTGTCCTGTGCGGGGACAGGAGCTGGACTTGGAAATCCTTGCAGATCCCTTCCAACTCAGGTCATTCTAAGATTCTATTCTATGATTCTATTCTATTGTATTTGAGTTTCTGGGATTAGGGCTCTCCAGTTGAATCCTTGCCATGCCCTTTCCTAGACCAGTTGGCCCCTTCCTCCCATTAGCAGCTACCTTTTCCCATTTCAGAGCCATGCAACAGTCTTCTTGACTAAGCTGGGGTCTCCCATTGCTGCTTGCAGTCTCATGACAAGCAAGGCTGTCCAGAGAACCAGCTTAAATCCAGGCTGAGCAGAGCTGGGTGTCTACAGTGGGCATTTTCCTCCCCTGGTTACTGCAATTACCCATTTTTATTTATGTCTCCATTCCTTTTCTTTAGATCCCACACCCTGCACAGCATCTTGTGCCTCAGAGTCCAGGCGTCTTCAGTCTTTACTCACACCCTGCACCTGGTACCTCACCATTCAATGCTCACATAGGTCTCATTCCCTCCTGACTCACTTTCTCTTCAGTCCTTGTCATAGTCTTGCATCCTGCTTCCCTTGGAGATGTACATGGATACACTGCCCTTGGCACAATAGCAGCATGGCCAGCGTAAAGCCAGTAATCCATGTACACCGCTAAGTGGGAATCTTTCAAGCAGCTGTTTTCCTCCTTCACTGCTTCAAGTAGCCTCGGATGCAGTGGTAGGAGCTGTGTGCTGCTTATCACAGTCTCAGTGCTGAGACAGAGAAAAGCACTGAAGTGGCTTCTGTGTGGCAGGCTGCTGGCTCTTGAGCCAGGATGGCTGTGTTTGCTGTGGGAGGGGAAGTTGTGGCACCACACAGCATGAAAGGATGGGCGGAGCCAGTGTTTCTGTGAGGTGAACATTTGGGGTGGCCGGCGACACTGCGCGGTAGAGCTGGTGTTTGGTTGTGTGGCTGGAAGTGTCTGCCAGCCCTCGGCCCTTCCCAGTGCCAGCCAAGGCTCTACCAGGCTCTTACGTGAGGGCATGGGAGATTGTGCCCGTTTCATGGGTTGAAAAAACAGTGTTTCTTTTTTTCCAACGAAAACTGAGACCTCCTTGGAATTACCCTCCCTGTCCCAGTGCAGCAGCTGAATGGCAAGATCCCTCAGGTGGCAGTTGCAGGGGCACAGGCAGCTGAGATGACTTGGAGGAAAGGGCAGCTGCAGCAATTTGTTCCCTTGCTTCTGATGCCACCTTTCCGGTCAAGTGGTGTATCTGGGAGCCTCTGTCTGTCAGGATTGCCAAAGGCTACTATTTAACCTTCCTCAGGGTGTTTCCAACTGGATTTCCCTGTTGTTTTTTTCAGAGAGCATCAGTTTTCTCTCCTTAACGCCTCTCTCTGCTGTTCCTGCAGGCCTTTGAACTGGCAGAGCGGGAGCTGGGCATCCCAGCCCTGTTGGATCCCAATGACATGGTCTCCATGAAAGTCCCTGACTGCCTCAGCATCATGACTTACGTGTCTCAGTATTACAACTACTTCAACAACCCCAGCCAAGGTGAGTGTCCTCCCACCCCTCTGATTTACAGTTTGCTCCCACTTGTACTGCTGGGTTGCCTGTGTTTCTTGTGCATCCTCCTTCCTGTGGGAAATGGGAGCTGCATGTGTTTTGGGGGAAGGGGAGAGGAACGGGTGGTACCTGCTTCTCCTGGATCTTGCCAGTGCTGGTGAGAGAGGCCTGGAACAGGGAATGTAGTAGGGCAAAGTTTCACAAGAGGTGGTGAGTGATTTAACAGCTCGGGCTCCAGAAAGAGGAATGCCTTGTTTCTCCTCCCTTCACACTGCATTCCTGCCACTTGGGTTGGGCTACCACCCCTGATGCTCATCAGACCCTTTTGTGATCTGCTTTAACCTGCTGAAATGGGAGAAAGCTGGATAGGCACCCACCTACCGCAGCCAATTTTTATCACATCAGTAAGTTTAAAGACTCTGGAGGAGAGAGGGAGGCGAGCCAGGGCGGAGTGTCTTACGTCAGCTCATCTGGACTGGCAATTGCAGGCTGAGCTGAGAACTGCTCTGAGACAGTTCTTCCAGGGCATCCCTCGTGGGTGGAGATGAGGGCTCCAGGTCTCTGCTGTCTGGCCACAATGTCAGATAAAGAAGTGCAGCCAGCAGGGTGAGGGAGAGGATTCTCTCCCTCTACTCCGCTCTCATGAGACCCCACCTGGAGTGGTGTGTCCAGTTCTGGAATCCCCAACATAAGAAGGATATGGAACTGTTGGAATGGGTCCAGAGGAGGCCATGAAGATGATCAGATGTCTGGAGCACCTCTGCTGTGAGGACCAGCTGAGAGAGCTGGGCTTTTTAAGCCTGGAGAAGAGAAGGCTCTGGGGAGACCGGAGCACAGACTTCCAGTACCTGAAGGGGCTACAGGAAAGCTGGGGAGGGACTTTTTCCAAGGGCAAGTAGTGATAGGATGAGGCGAATGGCTTTAAACTGGAAGGGGAAAGATTTAGATTAGACGTTAGGAAGAAATTCTTCATGCTGAGGGTGGTGAGGCACTGGCGCAGGTTGCCCAGGGAAGCTGTGGATACTCCCTCCCTGGAAGGCTGGGTTGGATGGGGCGTTGAGCATCCTGGCCTGGTGAAAGGTATTACTGCCCATGGCAGGGGGTTGGAGCTGGATGATCTTTAAGGTTCCTTCCAACCTAGACCATTCTATGACTCTGTGATAAATGTCTTCCATGTGCATATTCCATGTCCAGGGATGCTGGCCTCCCAGCCGAGGACTTCTGCTGGGAACTGGTGTGTGAGTGCCAGCCCTGGAGGGCAAGGGATGCTTCACAGACCTGCTGAAAGCCTGGATGCCCTGGGGCCCAGTGGGTCACAACAATACACCAGCAGTTCCCCGAGGTGCTCTGGGCTTTAAGCATTGCTAAGGGAGTTGGTTAAGAGGAAGCCAAGTGGCATTTGATGTTTAAATCAAATCACAGAGAGAGAAGCTGGTGTCCCAGGCCCACACAAGGGGATCCACAGCAGGGCCAAGATTTCTGGTAGCCTCATGTCCAACCCGTTATTAGGTTGTGTTTGTCTCTTCCCCCTAAAATAGGCACCGAAGTGTCAGGAGCGGCAAGTCCTGTCCTGTGTCACAAGGCTGGATGATTTTTTTTTTCTTTTTCCCCTCCCCTTCCCCCCCCCCCCCCCCCCATGAGTGGTGTGAGTCACTGCTCCTCTCCGAGCCTGATCCTCCTTGCCTTCTGCCTCCAGCCAGAGTCCCTCCGCCTATGAAGCCCTCAGCTGCTGCCTCCTCTCCTCCTCCGCCGTCCCACAAGAAGCCTGTGGCTGTGGTCGAGAGTCCCCCAGCACCACAGGTACCTCAGTCCTTGATTCAAAAACAGCCTGAGGCAGCAGTCGTCCCTGCACTGCGGGTGAGGAGGTGGGAGAGAGCCCCTCATGATGGGATGGATCTGTGCAGTAGGCTGGCTGTGTGTCTTGGGGTGGGAGGGGTGTTTGGGATTTTGGTGCCCTGGGAGAACCCAGCTGAGGGGATGTTTTTTTTCTAGGGCTCTGTGGTCTGAAATTTGTCTGTGGCTTGCAAGCACTTGGGAGGGCATCGGTGCTGGATGTTCCCTTGAGCCACAGAGGGCATAAGCAGCCTCCTTCCTGTGGGAGGATAACCCTGTAGGTGAGGAAGGAGCAGGAATGTGGGATTAGAGGAGCAGAAAAGATGCCTTTTTCTTTCTTGGCCCTTTATTTCAAGGTTTAGTAGATGTCTGGGATGGCACCTTTTCCAAAGAGAGAGGGTTCCTCTTGCAGGTCCCTGCTTGCCTGGAATTTAGATTAGTCCCTTCCACGGCCCTGCAGCCCTAGATACAGGCAAGGCACCTTTGGGAGCGGCCCCTTCTAATTTGGGAATAGGCAGCCTGCCGGTGGCTGGACTCGGGGGCAGCTGTTCTGTGCATTGTCAGCCCCTGAGGTCACCCCAGAGCTGTGCCGCAGGCGCTCAGCGATGGGCCTTGCATGGGGAGCAGCTGCTCTGGAGGAGCTACGGGCTGGGGAGCAGCTGGTGGCCGCCATCCTGAGCTTCCTGTGCATTGTGTCTCAGGACGATGCCCCCTTGGACACGTCGGAGCGGTCCCAGCGCACCATGCTCAGCAGTACCTGCGCAGCCTGCCAGCAGCACGTCCATCTGGTCCAGCGCTACCTGGCTGAGGGCAGGCTCTACCACCGCCAGTGCTTTAGGTATGTCCTGGCCAAGCCTGGTGGGGCAGGCGCTCTCCTGGGCAAACTGGAGGTCTGTGGCCACCTGCACCCTGTCTTTGTGTGTCTGTGTCTTCGGTCAACATGGAGCATCAACGACAGTGCCTGAAATGGTACTGCAAAGGGTCTGTTTGCCTGCCAGTCCCCTGTCCCAGAGGTCTGGCTAACCCCTTGGGTCCAGCCCTATGCTGCTTGCCTCCCCTATTTCTGGCCTCCCCTGCTCTCCTGTACTTTCCTACTTCACTGACTTAGGATCCCAGCCTCTTGAGCTTCTCACACCTCCATAGAATCGTAGAATCATCTGGTTGGAAAAGACCTCTGACATCATCGAGTCCAACCGTACCTGCCCCTTACTAAACCATGTTCCTCAGAAACTCATCTACCCATAAAGCAGGATGCTCCCCCTCTTCACCACCTGCCTACCCAGAACTCCCACCACCGCCTTCCAGTGAGGTCTAAGTCAGGACATGATCCTACAGAATTCCTTCCACCTACATTCCATGCCCTCAGCTGGATATACAGGCTCCTACGCTGTTGGTGGTGGTGCTGAGCTCTCAGGGGAGCATGTGGAGAGCTGCAGACTGTTACCAAATCGAGGAATGAGGGATTAGACATCAGCAGCTCTGTGGTTACTCCCTGAGTGCAGGTCCTTACCTGCAGCACCTGTGAAGTCATTTCACTTTGCTTTCCCTGCTCTGATGATGGAGGGATGAGATCTCTCCTGTGGGTCACAGGACAAGGGCCTGCAAACAGGCAGCTGGCATCTGAGGACAGACATGCTGAGCCACTAGGAAGATACAGGAGGTCTCATTCACCTGTATAAACAATTCCTGCCTAAGCCAGCTGAGGATGTGTCTTGGGAACAGCGTCGCAGAAGGGGAGCTCTTCTGGGGCCCATCAAGCTTCCCATCTGCAGCTGGGGCACGAGCAGGAGCTTTGGGACGCAGGTGTGGCTTTGCTCATGGGCCAGAAATAGGAGAGGTGCTGTGTCCACCTTTGCACAGCTCAGATCCCTGTAATTTTATCCTGAGTGTTTTGCCTCTTTATGCTTTTCTTGTCTTTTTTCCCCCTCTCCCTGCTGATTCATGGGCACTGTTTGGTTGGGAATGTCTTGTGGCAGCGTTTTCTGTGGTTTGACAGATGTAAAACAAAACCAAAACTCTTTCTCACCTTGCCTGAACTTGCCCCTACTTTGTTTCATCGTACCCCTTTCTTTTTAGAGCCCCCGTGTCCTCACGCTGCTGCTCTAAATTTCAAAGGAAATCCCAGTCAACTGGACACCCGGAGCAGAATTCCTCACTAAAATTATCCGCTTGCAGCCAGCTTCTGTGTGTGCCAGGCATTCAGACAAGAAGAAACAAGCTTACTTTTCATGGGAGTGTTTCATGCTCTCAGTCCTGCATGCTATCCTCTTCCCTTCCCAGGTGGAAAAGGGTTGATTGGTTCCCAGTGCTGTGTATTATGCTTGTGCCTGGAGGGCTTCGTTAGGGAGGATTCAAAGATTCAGTGTGGAAGGAGTGGGTGATCCGAGGAGATGTGGCGGACAGTGAAGGATGTGTGCTACACCTGGGTCAGGGCAACCCCCGGTGTCAATACAGGATGGGGGACAATGAGAGCAGCCCTGCGGAGAAGGTCTTGGGATTCTGATTGCTGAGAAGCTCAACATGAGCCGGCAATGTGTGCTCACAGCCCAGAAGGCCAACCATGTCCTGGGCTGCACCAGAAGAAGCACAGCCAGCAGGGGGAGGGAGGGGATTCTCCCTCTTTACTCTGCACTCGTGAGACCCCACCTGGAGTGCTGTGTCCAGTTCTGGAATCCCCAACATAAGAAGAATATGGAACTGTTGAAGCGGGTCCAGAGGAGGGCTACGAAGACAATCAGAGGGCTGAAGCACCTCTGCTATGAGGACAGGATGAGAGAGTTGGGGTTGTTCAGCCTGGAGAAAAGAAGGCTTCGGGAAGACGTTTACAGCAGCCTTCTGGTACCTGAAGGGGCTACGGGAAAGTTGGGATGGGTCTTTTTCCCTGCCCATGGCAAGGGGTTTGAACTGGTTATCTTTAAGATTCCTACCAACCCAAACCATTCTGTGGGGAAGCTGTTAGCCCAGTTTCACCAGGCAAGGCAGAGTAAGTGTACAAACAGCCCTACTGCATCATTCCCTGGGCCTTCCAGCCAAAAGCCCTGGCCCTGGTGTAGGCTGTGGTCGGTAGCAGCACAGGTGAGTGTGACACTGGGTTGGGCATGTGTGTTGCTTCTCCTGATTACTCCTGAAGCCCCCAGAGTAAGGATTTCCTGAGTGGGAAGTGATGTTGTTTTGTTTAATGCTCCATGTTTGGAGTTGTTTAGTTTTATTTTTTCTCATACAAATGTGTCTGACAGTTCTTGACCCTGCCTGGACCCTTGACCCATGCAAGGCATCCCCTCCCCGTGCTGGTTCTTAACGAGCTGCTCTGTAATTCCAGCTGATACTCACTGTTTCATGTCTGTGGATGGTTGATCCCTCTCCTCCTCCCAGGGCCACCTGTGATCTTCATTGAATCACAGCATCACAGTGTCCTGAGTTGGAAGGGACCCACAAAGATCATCGAGTCCAACTCCTGTACCTGCACAGGACAACCCCAACACTCACACCGTGTGTCTGAGGGCGTCGTCCAAATGTTTCTTTAATATTGCCAGGCTTGGCACCGTGACTGCTTCCCTGGGGAGCTGTTCCAGTGCTCCACCACCCTCTGGGGGAAGAATTTCTTCGTAATATCCAACCTAAATCTCCCCCAGCACGTCTTCCTGCCATTCCCTTGGGTCCTATCATTGGTCACCAGAGATAAGAGATCAGTGCCTGCTTCTCCTCCTCCCCTTGTGAAGAAGCAGTGAACTGTGATGAGGTCCCCCCTCAGTCTCCTCCAGACTGAACAAACTAAGTGACTTCAGCCTCTCTTCATATGATTTTTCCTCCAGACCCTTCACCAGTTTTGTGGCCTCCCCGGACACTCTCCTGTAGCTCGATGTTGTTTTTAAACTGTGGTGCCCAACGCTGCCCGCAGTACTCGAGGTGGGGTCACACCAGTGCAGAGCAGAGCGGGACAGTCACCTCCCTTGACCGGCTGGCAAGGCTGTGCTTGATGCACCCCAGGACATGGTTGGCCCTCTTGGCTGCCAGGGCACTGCTGGCTCATGTTCGGCTTGCCATCAACCAGATCTTGTAGCTCTCTCTCCTGTCCCTTGCCATCTCTGTGGGTTTCCACTTTTCCAGGTCTGGAAACCATGCTGTATCCCAATACCAACGGTTGCCTTTCCACATCTTTTCTGAGTAGAAGGAGGAACCCAAATATGTGCAGTATTTGAGTTGCCAACTCCCCTTGGGTTCACACAATGGTGTGGTGAAGTTTCTTTGTTCCTTCCCATTCCTGAGTGACTTCCGCAAGACCACAGTAGGGTTTAAGAGCAGGAGTGGGATCTAACTCCATAGCAAGAATCTCCCAGGTGTGTTGCCCTCCCTGAGGGGCAGGGTGGCATCTTCCTTCTCACACGGTGCTGTCATCTCATTGGCAGGTGTAAGGAGTGCTCCAGTACACTGCTCCCGGGATCGTACAAGCCCGGCTCAGAGGCAGGGACTTTCGTCTGCACGCATCATCGCGGAAAGTTGGCCATGAGTGGGAAGGCGGAGAGGAGGCCCAGCCCAGACCAACAGTCGCCAGAGCTAAGAACTGAAACCGGGGCTGACAGTGTGAGTGAGGACACCCTCCCTGCAGGAGCAGAGGTGGGGAAGGATGATGGGGACTCCATGGAGGGTACGGCAGAGACCAAGATGCCTACAGAGGTGCCAGCTGGTCCACTGGAGAAGGATAGCGTGTCCAGCAAAGTAGAGACAGCGATGCCCCCTGCCCATGCAGGCAACGGGGCGCCTGTCTCCCAAACTCCTCCCAGACCTCCCCTTCCCAGCAAGCCTGCAGTGCTCTCCCAGGACAAAGGCAGCTCACTGGATGGACGGCTCAGAGACACACGGCCCACCCCTGCCCCAAGGAGGGCCACCGATGCGTCAGCCCTCTCCCCTCCAGCCTCTCACCCTGTTCCCCGGCCCAGGTCCACTCTCCAGGGTGAGGGCAGCGACTGTGGGCCTAGTGTGGTGAACGGTAAGAGAGCACGGTGATAGTGGGGGTTACCCTCCACCTCCCCAGTGGCTGAGGTGGTCAGCTGCAGGTCAAGTGATTTTGCTGCTCCTCTGCAGCCTGACACCTTTCCGCCTCTGAAGAAATCAGGCTCAAACACCATAGTGGGGAGAGCAGCGCTGGGTTTCATGCCTGCTTGCTCCCTTATATTTCTCTGGAGCTCTCCAGGGGGTGCTGCCAGCGTGGAGGGAAGGTGGCAGTGCTGGGGCAGTTTGCAGGTGTGGGGACAGAGGGACACATCAGTTGTCCAGGTGCAGCTCCCAATGTGGGGAAAAAAAAGGCAAAGGGGGTGTTTAGGGTTGACCAACTGCACCAACTGTGGAGAAACACCATGAGGTCTTCAGAGAGTAGGACTAGCCAGCCTCCTGTGGGAAGATGCGTAAGAGGTGCCTGTGTTGATTTAACCCCTTTCTTCATGTCCTTCTGGTGTTGTGACAGTCTGACCCTGTGTCTTTCTAGGTAGGGTACCTGAACCCAGCCCCCCCGTCCCAAAACCCCGAGGGAGACCCTGCTCCTCTGATCGGTACGTCCTTCTGCTCACAGCTCACCTGCAAACCCCACAGCAAGGTGGGGCTGTGGGGATGGCTCAGCTGTGGTCTCCTCTCCCACTTCCATCAGTCCTTGCTCTTGGGAGGGTGCAGGCTCTGAGCAGGTTCCTTCCCTGGTGGGAGACAGCCTGGTGCAGTCTTGGCTGAACTGTTTGTACCTCCCAGGGTCTTTGTCTCTCAGGGTTTGTAAAGAGTTTGGGGGCTTTCAGAAAGGTGTTTCTGTGGCCCATGCAGACTGCCCAGTGTCTTCTGAAATGGCCCTGCTTGTGGCTGCTGAAAAGGAGGCCCTTGGCTGCTTTGAGAAGGGTTTGTCCTGGGAAAGGTCCAGAGCAGAGACTTTATGCCTCGCTGCAACCGTTACATGTCCTGGGCTCTTTCCCAGGAGCTGCTGGCATTGGTTCATTCTTGCCTGCTCTTGGAACAGAGGTTGCCCAAGCACCCTGCATCCACCCTGGCCAAGGAGTGGGTGCCTGCAGCAAGTGATGGTCACTTTCCTGGTGAGCACTAAGTCACTGAGCTGTGGCTGTGCCCCCAGAGGAGCAGCGGTGCTTTCTGCCATGGCAGTTAGTGAGGAGGGGTCTGTCCCTGGGATGTTTGGACGAGAAGGTGACAGACAACCCTCTGAAGTGTGGGAAGGGAGCGTGAGCACAGGGGGCAGGTGTTTGGTTTTGATTCCTGCTCCGTGCCCAGCCTGGGGAGCAGACCTGCGTGTAGCAATGGTGTTGGGGAGGGAAGAGCAGCTGTGCCCATAAAGCTCACCCTTTATCACTGCAGATGAAGGCTGTAAAGTTCAGAAACCAAAGCGCTAGGCCCAGGTCGGCTGTGCTTCCCTCAGACGCATGGGTTTGCCCACAGAGAATGAGACACTGTCTCTGGGGAAGACACCCTTGGATGAGAAAGATGCTTCTGCACAGGAGATGTCCTGCTCCATCCATGCTTTCCTCTGAGGGCTGAGTCCCTCTCCAGTGCCTCCTGAGTTGTCTCTGTTCCTTGTCACCTCTGTCTCTCTTCCTCTCTTCTCCCAGTGCTGGAGCTGCTGTGAGAGCCAAGGACCCACCATGGATGGCCTTAGTGCAAGCAGAGCCCAAGAAGAAGCCGGCTCCCCCTCCTCCCCCAGGCAGCAGCCAGGAAGCTCCAAGCAGGACTTCAGAGGAGGAGAATGGGGAGGAGGGGGAGAAAGCCAGAAACAAGGAGAGCAAGTCTGATGCCACAGAGCCCAAGCCATACAACCCCTTTGAGGAGGATGAGGAAGAAGAGGAGAGTGTTTCTGTCCAAAAGACCACACCCGAGCAGGAGCAGAGTGAGACTGCTGTCAAGTCTCTCCACCCCTGGTACGGCATCACTCCCACCAGCAGCCCAAAAACGAAGAAGCGGCCAGCTCCACGAGCCCCCAGTGCTTCCCCACTAGGTGAGCTTCCCTTCCTACTCCCTTGTTGGACCTCCCCAACCCCTGTGCAGCCCTTTGGAGGTTCCTCCTTCCCAGGGCACCTCTGCATCATCCTGTCAGGCCAGGCCTTTACACAGTGATGGTTGTGCTGGGATTTGTTAGCCATGTCCTCTTGGCCCACTGGAGCACAGCTTTTACAGGCAAAACATTTTCTCTGGAGGGTCCCATCTGTCCTTTCAGAAGAGAGACAAGCACTGGTGCCCTTTGCACTTGCGACCACCCCCAGCATATATCACACTCCCCTTCGCCTCCTGGTTACCTCCATCTTCCTCCCTGAGCTCTCCTTTTCCTTTGCAGCCCACCACCCCATTTCCAGGCTGTCACACTCCGAGCCATCATCTTCCACCCCATCTCCAGCGCTCAGTCTCGAAAGCATCAACTCTGAGAGTTCAGCCAAAGTGCTGGGCGACGCCGATGAGGCCTCGGTGCCCAAAAGCTCCTCCGAGCCCACTGTCCACACACCGACAGCCACCAAGACCTCTAGCGCTGACACGCCACTGGCCAGCGTCTCCTCCAGCGAAAGCCCTGCTGCTGCAGCCAGCCTCTCCACCAACTCCTCCTTCTCCTCCTCCAGTGAGCTGGCCAGCTTCAGCGGGGAGGTGCAGCCCAGCACCCCACAGGCCAGCAGGAGCTTCTCCACTGGCAGCTTAAAGACCAGCCCCAGCCGGCTGCCCACCAAGCCTCCTGCCGGGGCCAGCCCGACACCCATCCTCTTGGCCTCTGATGGAGGTGCTGGGAGCCCTAAGACTCCCTCCTCACCCAAGCTGAAGGTGAGATGATGACCTTACTCTCATCCAGTTCAGGGGGCTTTTCTTCCCTGTCCATTGCTCGGTCACAGTAGGGATTGTGAGTCCAGGCTTGCCCCTTAGGTAGGTTTTGGGGGGTGACCTCACATATGTGACCTCACGTATATGCCTGTTAATGGTGGCTCTGCTCATACCCTGCTTGCCCCACGAGCTAGAGGAGAGGCAGGATGTTGTGTGCTCAGAGCAGACAGGAAGGGAAATGTGAAGGAAAATAACTCAGCATGCTTGTTAGAGAGGGAAGGTGACACCACGAAGGAGCACGGCTGTCCTTTGCCTCATGGCTGGGCTGCTGCTGGAGATCAGTGCTGTGTTGCTCCCCTAGGGCTGCCCTGTGTTAGTCCCAGCTATTGGGATACTGAATCCCTTCCCTTTCCCAGCGTCTCACGTATCTCCTCTTGTCCCCTTCTCCAGTCTTCCTGCAAAGAGAACCCTTTCAACCGGAAACCATCGCCTGCTGCCTCTCCCTCTGCAAAGAAACCTGCCAAGGGCTCCAAGCCAGTGCGTCCTCCTGCACCGGGTCACGGTTTCCCACTGATCAAACGCAAGGTAAAAGGGACCTCGGGAGCAGAGGGGCAAAAGCCAGCTCTGTGCTGTTGTAGAATCATAGAATGGTTTGCGTTGGAAAGGACTCTAAAGCCCATTGAGTTTCAACCCCCCTGCCATGGGCAGGGACACCTCCCACCAGACCAGGCTGATCAAGGAAGACCCCGTCCAACGTGGCCTTGAACACGTCCCCTTTTGCTCCAGAATGGAGTGGGGATTTTGGATCCACGCTTAGGTGGAGTTTTCTGTTGTCCTCCAGACCACATTAGTGTTGACCAGCCTTAAATTTACCCCTGGAAACTGGAGGCTGATGGTAATGGCAGTTTGTGCCGTGTGGTTTGGCAGGTGCAGACGGATCAGTACATCCCTGAGGAAGACATTTATGGGGAGATGGATGCCATCGAGCACCAGCTGGACCAGCTGGAGCACCGTGGGGTGGCCTTGGAGGAAAAACTGCGCAGCGCTGAGAATGGTACGTAGGTGGGCTGTCTGTGGGTGTGGGGCAGGACAGGCCCTACAGCTGCCTTGGGTCCAGCCAAGGAGATAGTAAGCGGTGACTTCCTTCCTGCTGATGCTGGGGCTGGAAGAGCACAAGGGGCTGTGCTGGGCTCCAAGAAGAGTCACAGCCGTGCTCTGGACACGCAGATGTCCCTAGAGTGAAAACAGGTGGGAGAAGGTCTCTCTGGGCATAGGAACAGACTGAGATCGGGTGGGCTGTAGCCCAGAGCCTCTCTCCTGGCTTGGCAGAGCCCATCCTGCTACAGGGTGATAGGATCCTGCAGAGCTGGGGATGGCTTTGAATTGTCCCTTCGCTTGGCAGACAGCCCCGAGGACAGCCTGCTGGTGGACTGGTTCAAACTCATCCATGAGAAGCACATGCTGGTGCGCCATGAATCCGAGCTCATCTACATGTAAGTGTGTGCAAGCGTGTGGGGAGGCTCTGACCCTCCTGCAGGGAGCCCTGTTTCAGCCCTCTTGAAATTGTGTTTCCAGGGGAGAGCCAGACATGGCCTCCTGGCCTGGAGAAGGGAGGGAAAGAGGGCAAGCAGACAAATGTCCCCAAACACACTCAGAACTGACCCGCTGCAGGTCCAAGGAGCCCCTGCAGCATCTCCTTCAGGAAGGCCCTGAGCAGCCAGGCTGGCAGGTGGCTCCCTGGCCCTTTGGCTACAAGACCAACATCTCAGTGGTTCTTTCCAAGCTCACCCTATGCCTTGGGATGTTGTTCTGCCTCTCTGGAGCCTTGCAGTGATTCCTAGCAGTGCCCCCTTCCCTTGCAGCTTCAAGCAGCAGAACCTGGAGCAGCGGCAGTCAGATGTGGAGTATGAACTGCGTTGCCTCCTCAACAAGCCAGGTAGAGCATCGCTCTGGGTTCACTTACCTCCATTTTCCCCCTGACATCATCTCCCCTATGTCTAGGTGGGTCTCAGGTGAAGAGATGCAGGGATACCAGTGCAATCAGCTGGCTTTAGAGCTGCTGCCCCTTCTCATTGCATGCCCCAGCCTTGTGCAGGGATGTGCTCCTTTCTCCCCATGGGATGCCTCTTGCAGGGCTCTCCCTCCACAGGGAGCATGGCAGGGGTGCAGGGGATCTCACCACAGGATCTCTGCCCCAGAGTTCTGAATTTCAGAGCTCCTTCACCCATTTAATTGCATGTCTTTCCTTGGAATTTGGCTGGGTAGAGAAGGACTGGACCGATGAGGACCGAGGGAGGGAAAAGGTGCTGATGCAGGAGCTGGTGACCATCATTGAGCAGAGGAACGCCATTGTGAACTGCCTGGACGAGGACCGGCAGAGGTGAGTGAAGGCTTGGGTTGGGGAAGAAAATTGTGCCACACAAGCAGCTTGTGGGGTTGTCCCAAGATGTTCCTGTTGCTGGCATCTTTCCCAGGCTTCCCAGTCCTTCTCTTTTGAATGCCTGTGTGGGAAGACAGGGCAGCGTGTGCAGCACGTGGAATTCATCCTGTTGGTAGGAAATGTCCACAAGACATTGATGGATCTGCCTCTCCATGGCTTATAAGTAGGAGGTTCTCTACCCTCAAACAATGCAGCAGCTGTTTTCAGGGCTGAATTGCTGACCTTTCCTTTCCTTTTCTTTCTTTTCTTTCTTTCTTTCTTTCTTTCTTTCTTTCTTTCTTTCTTTCTTTCTTTCTTTCTTTCTTTCTTTCTTTCTTTCTTTCAGAGAAGAGGAAGAGGATAAGATGTTGGAAGCCATGATTAAAAGAAAAGGTAAGAAACAAACTGGGAACATTTTTGGAGCGATGCTTTCACTGCTGACCCCAGTGAGGGGCAGCATAAGCCAGTCATGAAACTGGGTGCAGAAGGAGAGATTGGATCTGTTCTGTATAAACTGTGGAGCCTTTCCTGTAAAGCCATTAAAGTTTGGGGCACAGTTGTGCCATGTACCTCTGTTATCAGAAAGAAGTGTGCCTGCAGTGGAGGGCTTTGATCCATGGCTCCCACCCTTGCTGTTGTCAGTTGTGTGTGTATGTGTACAACCGTTAGCATCCAGCAGTAACAACCTCCCTTTGCAACTCCAGAATTTCACAAGGAGACGGTTACTGAGAGCAAGAAGAAAGGCAAATTCAAGCCCATGAAGGTGCTTAAGCTGCTGGGCAACAAGCATGACTCCAAGAGCAAGTCGCCCAAGGAGAAAAGCTAGAGCAGGGGAACACCAGTGGTGGGAGGGATGTGCTGTCCGACTGCCCTGGCCTCCCCACAGCTGGCTGGGATGCCTGCTGAGAAGGGGAGCTCATCTCACTCGCCTCTCCCCCAGTTCCCTCCCCAGCAACCGGAGCTGCCGTCCCGGGGAGGCACCAGCCCTCTGCCTGAAGTAGGGGGGGGGTCCGACCAAAGCGCGCCCCTTCCTGAGGCTGCAGAGAAGCCTGACCACCCGCTCTGTGAAGCCTTGCTAATGAGGCAAGGGGGAAAGACGGATTTGCTTTTTGGATACGTCACCCCATTGCGTGTTCTTGTTATTAATTGAGAAGCAAGCCAAGGAGTTTGGTGTTGTGGGAAGACTTGCACTAACCGCCCCCTGTTCCTTCTCCCGCTCTAACTGTGACAGATCCATTTGTCTCCGACCTCTGCCAGGAGCGGACTGGGCCTGCCTGGTCCTCCCTGTCTGCCTGCTCTTGTCCCTTTCCTGTCCCATTTTTAGCTTCAGGAGAAAACTCTGACATTAGGATCAGAATTCTTTGGGTTTTACTGGGCTAAACTAAAATGTTAGGAAAACACTCCCGCATCACAAGGCTCTACAGCCACAGCCAAAATAAAATAAATGGTGCCCTATTTTGATCTGTCCCCTCCCTTGAGTGCCCGAACTGGGTGGGCTCTGTGACAGGGCTGAGGGGACCCAAGGGGACAGTGTACAGCTGTGAGATGTAGCTCGCACACCCTACTCAGGACATCTTGCCCCCCACTGCTGCTAAACACCACTGACTCTGCTGCCTTCGGGGGGACGGAGGAACATTCCTGTTCCAGGCAAGGGCAGAAAAGCTCAAGAATGACTCCATGCCGGCAATGGGCACTAAGCTCGTGCCCCTTCTTACCAGTGCCACCCTTGAGCAGCTGGGGAGAGAGGAGCAGTCACAACTGACCTTTACCCAGCTTCATCCTGAATGCTTTAAAAGTATGCAGAGGTTCGTTGGTTCTTTTTCACACTTCCTTTACCAGATGAATTCAAACCCACCCTAAAACTTTTTGACCCCCTTATTTTATTTGTCATGTGTGTGTGTGCATGTGTGTCATTGGAGGAGGGAATGGAAGGGACCTGTGTTCTTCCAACCATCCCTTCTTCCTTCCATTTTTGTTTCCTGCCTTCTCCTCCAAGGCGAGGAGCTATTTATTTTATTGTTGAATCAGTTTGAATTAGAATTTCATGGGTGTTTGGCTGGTCAGCTGTTTGTCATGCCTTCTCATTAGGAAACTCAGCATTACCAGCCCCGAGCACGCTGCTCAGTCCCTTCTAAAAACCCAACAGGCTTTAGCCAAAATGCTGTCAGAGCAGTGCCTTGCAAGGTGGCTGGTGTAGCATTCCAGAAAGGGATCCTTGTTTCCCAAAACCTGAGGGACCCAAGCTCCTCTTTGATCCTAGCATGGCTGGGAGGTGGCAAGCTCAGCCCTGTGTTGGGAACTGCTGTCTCACCCCAGCGGGCTGGTGAGGAGCCGTGGTAAGGGAGGGGAGATCCCAAAGCACAACTCTTCTCCAAGGAGAACCAAATCCGCTTTAGAGCCTGCTGTGTGTCACTGTTGCCAAAGGCCATTGGGATCGCTGCAGCCTGACACCCCTTGGCCCTGTTCCCCGTCAGATCTCTCATTTGTAAGTGACACTGTACTAATTCCGTGACTTCCATTCACCTGAACAGAAATAAAAGAAACATTGGATTTAAAAAACAATGGCGGCTTAGGTTTCCGATTTCTTTGTGCACTCGCGCTGTCCTGGGGACAGGGCATGCTGCCTGGCTTAGGGGAGTGGCTGGCAGAGTATTGCTAAGAAGCAGATGATGGGATTTTAAGGAAACTGGGAGGCAGACTTCGTGCTGGGATTTACGCAGGAGTAGCACGGCATCATGCTTCAGTGTGCTGGAGGGCGGCTGTGGGGGTTATGCCTGAGGTGAGCAAACAGCCATTTCCAGGCTCTGAGGGAAGCCAATGGCTGTTCTGCATTATCAGGCTTTCAGGAACCAAAAAAACTACAGCAAGTCAGCAGCGAAGAGCAGTATGCCAGGGGCTGAAAACCCCTTTCCCTCCTCAGCTGCAATCCAGACGCCTGCCCGGTTCAGCTGCCGCCAAGAAGTTTGCTGATGCACACGATCACACTGACCTGCAGCAACGCCAGAGGCTCGTGCTTGCGCAAGGCCACGCGGCTGCCTCTTCCTCCCCACCGTCTGCCAGCACAGCCATTCCCAGAGTCGTGGGGACAGGACATAGATGTGGGTAGTCACCCTCCTGCTGTCACGAGAAACCTCCACCTCTGGGTGGATGGAAAGGAGCAACTCTTTTTATGGGTGGATCGCTGTACTCCGAGGCATTGCATAGGCAAAAGGAAACTCTGCTTTGCTGTGTTTTGGTAGCTGCTGCTGCTGTGTGTTTTCATCTCATTAATATCGTTGAGCAAGAAAGGATCCAGCACCCGAGCAGGATTTTTCTTCTTTTACCAGCTATGTACAAATCCCTCCTGCCCTCTGGCTTCAGGCACCAGGCGGTGTTGCCCCTCCTTGGGCACAGGCACAGACCGGTCCTTGAGATGAGGTGGGAACAAACTGTGCTTGTGTTTATCCCTTGGCCTAGTCATGAGGCTCAGGTTTGTTCCCACGAGGGAAGCCTTTTGTCATGATGTCTCTCATTGCCTTGCTTCTCTTCTTGTCAATGATCTCCATCTCGCGCATTTTCTGTAAAGTTCAAAGGAGAAGGGCTGAGCAGGGAGAATGACAGCAGCTTCTTTTCCCCTTCTTTTGCCAACCCCAAGACCAAAGGTTCTTTTTCCCTGATTAAGTTATGTTCTGAGAGGGAAAAAAAAGGCTTAAAACCTTTATCTCCCATTCCCCAAATTCACTCCGGTCCCATGCCATGAAGGGGAATTCTCAGTTCTCTGCTCTTTTCCCTGCTCAGGTATCAGAGGAGACTGTTGCTTTAAGGTTTCTGATTCCCCCCACCTGCTGTACAGCCAGTGCCCCAAGACCCTCGCATACCTGTGAGATTTCAGTGAGGATAATGGTTTGATACTTCTTGCCCTGTCCTAGTGCTTCCATCTCTGCCAGGAACTCCTTCCTCTCCTGAACCTCATTCACCACTGACAGATGAGAGAAAACACTGTGGAAACAGGATTCAGCCAAAAGGCAAGAAAACACATTTCTGTCTAGATCTGACCCCACCACATTTCCCAGCTCTGCTTGAACAGCAGTCCCACAAGGGGAAGGGTGACATCTGCTGCAACACTCGTCTTGCACGTGTCATCAAAATACCTCATCAGTCCCTTACGCAATGGGAAAAGCCCCCCTGCTCATCTTCCTACTGCTCTCCATCTTGCAGGAACAGTAACTTTCCAGTTGTATTTGTACAGAAAATTGTGTTGCTTGTGGGCAATTTAACCCAAATTAACTGTTGATGGAGACACAAGCTGCTTCAAGCAGTTGAGGTTCATTATCTGACATGCATCACTCAGTGTAGCAGCCTTTCAGTACTTAAAGGGGGCTCTAGGAAAGCTGGGGAGGGGCTCTTTATCAGGGAGTACAGCAAAAAGGATGAGGGGTAACAGTTTTAAGCTAAAAGAGAGAAGATTTATGTTAGATATTAGGAAGCAGTTTTTTACTGTGAGGGTGGTGAGGCACAGGCACAGGTTGCCCAGAGAAGTTGTGGATGTCCCATCCCAGGAGGTGTCCAAGGCCAGGTTGGATGAGGTTTTGAGCAACCTGATCCGGTGGGAGGTGTCCCAGTCCGTGGCAGCGGGGTTGGAACTGGATGGGCTTTAAGGTCCCTTCCAGCCCAAACCATTCAATGATTATATAACCAGCACAGATACAGGATGTCAGCTGCCACTGCAGAACAGACTTGCGGCCAGCTGGTCCAAATCTTGCCACAGTGCAAAGCACACGGGCATCTCAGATGTGTCAAGGACAACACTCAGCTTGCGACAAGTTTTAGAGGATACAAAGCATGCATGAAGCCAGCTGCCCTGGTGTCCTTGCAGCAGGGACCCAACACCCCTTCCGCACAGGTTATTCTAGCGTTGTCCATCTTTTGTGCTGCTCTGGCAAACAAAGGGCTTGCTGGGGTGTGCACACATGCTGAAGATTCAGGCACAGAAGGGTATTAGGCAAGGTTTTGCCATCTTAGAATACTCCGCAGGCCAAAGTCCATCACTGCTTAAAATCCCACTGGACAGTTGAGCTTTGCTACTGTAACTGCTCTGATCTTGGAGTGAGAGAAAACAGAGCCCAACCAATGGTAAGGCTGGCAAGTGTCCCAGTCTATGTTGAGTTATGCTGGCTGGAAAAAGGACCCACAGTACCTGGGCTCCCTGCCCAGGTCATTCTGCACATCCCTGCCAGCAGAGTTTGTTTGGTGTGGGCAGCCTGGGGAGCTAGAATCTACCAGCAAACCTCTGCAGTATGAACTCTGCGAGGATGGCTGGATCACAGTGTCAGAGCAGCAAGCCCTTTCTCTTGGAAACTGGGCTTTGTGCCTCCTTCCGCAATAGGCTTCAGGTTACTCGTAACACAGCCTGCCACCCCAGCCCTCCGAGGGAGCCAGCTTCCCAGGCTCCCCTGCCTGCCTTCCCCTGGGATATGTAAAGACGTACATTCCTCAAACCGGTCAGGCTCAGGTATCTCTTCTTTCTTTGTCTTAACTGGCATTTGCTTCACTTCATGCTCCACCACATCCTTCCCTGTCGCTAAGATGTTTTGGAGCCTTTCCTTCTCCTTTTCCAAATCTCCTGTGAATACCAAAGGAAAGAAAAATTAATAGCCCACCTCCTCAGGGAGGAGCCTGGCAACACTGCTTCCTGGGTCATGATGCCAGAGGAAGCACTGGGTTAAGGACAGTCCATCCCCAGACTGAATGGTGCAAGCACCACACAGGAGCATCTGTGGTGAAGAGCCAACCAAGCTGACATCAGCAGTTTGATTCACATTTACAAGCTAGAAAATTGCATAGCGGAAGGACTGTGGGGGACCCTATCACCCCCCAGCCAGCTGGCAGAAGTCAGTGAGCACCTACAGGAGGTGCTCCTTCAGAAATCCGTTTTTAAAGCATTGTTGAAGACAGAAAGCGTGAGGATGAAGAGCAATTAAGGTACTCCCTGCAGCTGCTGAGATTGCAGGCAGGGGATGGCTGTAATGGGAAGAGAGGGAACAGGTATCATCATTTATTTATGGGTGGTGTTTGCCAACTTACGCCTTGGCAGTGGCCTAAATTTCTCCCGGACATAGGCATCTCTTGCCTGGCAGACCTTGGCAGGTCGGAGCTGTGGTTTAGCTGGAAGCCTGTTTGGCTGACGAACCGGTTGGGAGGGAGCAGGCACTGCTGGCACTGGCTCTTTGCTGGATGTGAGGTGGCTCTGGAGGGGCAGTGTATCTCCTCCTGGAGAGCAAACCAAAAATAACAGCAAATCAGACAGGGAAGAGCCTGGATGGATGGTCCTGGGCTACCACCAGCAGAAGGCTTGCCTGCTTATCCACAGTAGCACCGTGGAGACAGACATCTCACCCTGGCTGTTGGTGCACGCTGACACGAGACAAGCTGCAGTTCAGATCACACCATTGTGTCTCGTTCCACAGATAACTCTTTGGAACACCTCTTTCCATAAGTCCCCATGTGTCAGCAGCATGTGCGCTGCTGTTTTAGAAGTTTGAATAATAGAATGGCTTGGTTGGAAAAGACCTTTGAGATCATTGAATCCAACCATACCTGTCCACTACTAAACCACATCCTTGAGCACTTTGTCTACTCATTCTTTAAACACCTGCAGTGATGGTGACTCAACCACTTCCCTGGGCAGCTGTGCCAGTGTCTGAAAACCTTTTCAGTGAAGAATTGTTTTCCTAATATCCAATGTAAACCTCCCTGGTGCAACTTGAGGCCATTTCCTCTCATCCTCTCACCTGTGAAGAGACCAGCACCCACCTCACTACAACCTCCTTTTAAGTAGTTTTAAGTAGGTAGCAGTAAGGTCTCCCCTCAGCCGCCTTCTCTCCAGGCTAAACAACCCCAGTTCCCTCAGCCACTCCTCTTAACACTTGTGCTCCAGCCCCTTCACCAGCTTCGAGCACTTGCCCATCCCAGCAGGCTGTGGGCAGCTGCCCTGGGCTCAAAAGCTCTTCAACGCAGCACAGCACCGGGTGGGAGAAGGCCGCCACTCACGTTTCACGCAGTCCATCAGGGATCGCCTCTGGAAACGCGTCAGCTTCGACTCGTCCATCATCGCTGAAAAACATGACGCGGGGGTGACCTCCCCTCCGGCGGCAGCAGGACGGGATGAGGACCCCACGTGGGGCCACCCACCCTCACAGCCCAAACCCAGCGGGCGAGATATGGGCTTAAGAAGACTCAATCGGGGCACCGCCTCCAGTGCCGGCCCTCCCCCCCCCCCCCCCGTTCCCCCCACTGCCACCCGGTTTCCTTCCTTCCCTCCAGGTCCCTTCCCTTCCCTTCCCTTCCCTTCCCTTCCCTTCCCTTCCCTTCCCTTCCCTTCCCTTCCCTTCCCTTCCCTTCCCTTCCCTTCCCTTCCCCTCCCCCTCCCCGTTCTCCCTAACCCTCCCGGTTCTCTCCCCCCCACATACCTCTCCCGGTTCTCCCCGCTCCCGTTACCTCTCAGCAGCTCCCGCGTGGCCGGGCTGTACCGGGCAGGCCCGGCTGCTGACGTCTCCATAGCCGCACGTGGCTCCCCCGGTAACGGAGGGAACGGGAAGGGGGGGGACGAGGCGTCGCGGCGTCGCCCCGGTAACGGCGCGGCCGCGGCACTTCCGGCAGCGTCATAGCGCGGGGGCGGGGACGGTTTCCGGCGGGGCTGCGGGGCTGTGCGGGGCAATATGTCCGACAACGAGGACAAGTGAGTGCGCGCCCCGGTGGGGGCGGGAGGGGGAGCTGAGGCAGCGGCTGTTCGGATCAATTCGGGCAGGCTCGGGTCCCTTTGGGTCCCATCGGGTGGACTTGGGTCCCTTCGAGCCAGGTCGAGTCGGCTCAGGTCATGTCAGTTCGGGTCGGTTCGGGTGCGTTCGGGCGGGCTCACGTCCGTTCAAGTCCGTTCGAGTCTGTTGGGGTGGGCTCGGGTCATGACAGTTGGGGTCCGTTCGTGCCCACTCGGTTCGCTTTGGGTCAGTTTGGGTGAGGGGGACCCCATGGCAGGGGCACCCGAGCCCAGTGTGCGACGCCTGTGTCCTTCCCGCAGCTTTGACGGGGACGACTTCGACGATGTGGAGGAGGATGAAGGCTTGGATGACCTGGAGAACGCGGAGGAGGTGGGTGCCCTGCAGGGGCTGGGGAGGTGTCTGCGGCTCATCTGGCATGGAGGGGCCACGGGGCTGCAGCGGTGCTCTGCTTCCTCCAGGAAGGACAGGAGAATGTGGAGATCCTCCCCTCGGGAGAGCGGCAGCAGGCGAACCAGAAGCGGATCACAACCCCCTACATGACCAAGTATGAGCGAGCCAGAGTCCTGGGCACCCGCGCCCTCCAGATAGCGTGAGTATCTCACCCTGTATCCCAAGTGATGCCACAGCTTCTCCTCCCTTCCCAGTGAAAGCTGCTCTCCTTCCTCTTTAAAAACTCCTGGATCTCATCTAGTCCCTCAGGGGTCCATACTGGGACCAGTGCTGTTTAATATTCTCATTAATGATAATAGACAGTGAGGTCAAGTGCACCATCAGCAGGAGTGGGGCAGTGGTCACACCAGAAGGACAGGATGTCATCCAGAGGGACCTGGACAAGCTGGAGAAGTGGGTCTGTGTTAACCTCACGAGGTTCAACAAGGCCAAGTGCAAGTTCTTACACCGGGGTCGGGGCAATCTGCGGTTTCAATACAGCATGGGGGACAGTGTGATTGGTGCTGATTGATGAGAAGTTCAACATGAGCTGGCAGTATGCGCTAGCAGCCCAGAAGGCCAACTATGTCCTTGGCTGCATCAAAAGAAGCGTGGCCAGCAGGGAGAGGGAGGGGATTTCCCACCTGGAGTATTGTGTCTGGTTCTGGAATTGCCAGCATAAGAAGGATATGGAACTGTTGGAATGGGTCTGGAGGAGGCCACGAAGATGCTCAGAGGGCTGAAGCACCTCTGCTATGAGGACAGAATGAGAGAGTTGGGGTTGTTCAGCCTGGAGAAAAGAAGGCTCCAGGGAAACCCTAGAGCAGCCTTCCAGTGCCTGAATTGCTACAGGAAAGCTGGAGAGGGACTTTTTACAAGAGCAATTAATGACAAGGTGAGGGGGGGAGATTTAGATCAGACATTAGGAAGAAATTCTTCATGCTGACGGTGGTGAGACACTGGCACAGGTTGCCCAGTAAAGTTGTGGATGTCCCGTCCCTGGAAGTGTTCAAGGCCAGGTTGGATGGGACCTTAAGCATCCTGGTCTGGTGGGAGGTGTCTCTGCCCATGGCAGGGGGGTTGGAACTGGATGGGCTTTAAGGTCCTTTCCAACCCAAATTATTCTATGATTCTATGTAGTCCCTTACACAACTGCTGAGCTTGTCAATCAGTACCTTGGTCAACACTGAAGCACAGGACCACGGAGCTCTTAGTTGCGTGTGAAGTGTCTGTGTGTCTCCTTGGCTGAGACTGTGGTGCTTGTGCCTAGAAAGTTCAGCAGCTGCAGTGAACTTGCCTAGGTTGCAGGAAATGTGACAAACTGATTCTGATTTCTGTCTTTCACAAGGGAGCCGGTGTGGGCTGGAAAGCTCAGATCTCATTTGCAAAAGCCAGTGTCAGGGGAGAGATGCTCCAGAACATCTTGAGTTGATGCCACAGGGCTGTAGGACTTGAGAATCGATTAACCAACCTGAAATCTGGTTTAAGTGCAGTTGCATTATAGCGAACTAAGATTTTAAATATTAGGGATACCAAAGCCTCATTTTTAATAGGTTATAATGTCTAAATGCTATTTTAGGTGTTCCTAAGGCTGCATGCTCTCAGCTTTATCTGTTTACCTTTCTAGACTTGTTTTAATTATGCATATCAAAAAGTTTTGTGCTTTTTGATAAACTGCCTTGTGAGTGAGATCATTCATCTGTGGCAAGGTTTGTCAGACAGCGCATCTCTGCATTTCACCTTGGTTATATCCTCTCTCAAAATGCTGCTTTTGGAATCGTAGAAGGGTTTGGTTTGGAAGCGACTTAAAGACCATCCCTCCAGCCCTCATGGCCTCCTCTAGACCCCCTCCAACAGTTCCATATCCTTCTTATGTTGGGGATTCCAGAACTGGATGCAGCACTTAAGGTGGGGTCTCACTAGAGCGGAGGAGACGGGGAGAATCACCTTTTATCTACATCATTTAGAAGCTCATAGGTGGTGATGAGATCTTTCCTTAACCATCGCTTTTCCAAGCTATTCTTCACACGGTCCTTGCGCTGTGAAGGTATTTTGTGCGCATTCTTTCAGCTGGTGAAAGGCAGCAAAACAGGGGAGATGAGATGGGCCCATACCAGACCTTTAATAACACTCTGGCACACATTTCTATGTCACCTGCATGGTCTTCCTTCGTTGCTGAGCCTGGGCCAGCAGCAGCCCCCAGTGGCCTTATTCATGCATGACGAGAACTCCGTTTGCTGCTGCAGTCTAAAGGGCAGATATTGTCACCCATCGTCGCTCTGCTGTTACAACCCTCTGCAAAGTGCTCAATTTTTCCTTCCTAGAGGGAGAGTAAATCATAAATCCAGCCCCTTGCTTTCCCCCACACAAAGCCTGGAAGGTGTATGCAAATTGGAACGTGCTTGAGTTGTAGGAGGTGTGCTTGTTTTACAGTTTCCACCCTATTCATTGGATTAGTTTTGGAAATCACTCTTTTCCTCATGTTTAAGTACAGCAGAGGGTGACCAGAAGGGTGTGGTTCTCACCAGTCCTTGCGCACCTGCTGGTCAGCAGAGACTGAGGGATGGGGCAAAAAGAACTTTTGAGTAAAAGTTCGGTCTGTAACCACTGGGGGGAATTTTCTCCCTGAACTACATAAGAAAGCAGATCTGCTGAGGGGATGTCCCACCCTGGCCGCTGTCCAGGTGGCGTAGGTAGGCACATGCTTGCTTTCCCTCTTCCCTCTCTGCGTATTCACTCAAGTGATTGTTGATGTTCTGCCCTAGGATGTGTGCCCCTGTGATGGTGGAGCTGGAAGGAGAGACAGATCCCTTGCTGATTGCCATGAAAGAACTCAAGTAAGTCCCAGACTTTGGCAATGAGAGTATCGGTATCCATAAAGCCAGCAGTTCTTTCCTTGTCCTAGCATTTAGCAGCTTATTCCAAGACAACCTTCTCTTTCCTCAATAACAGTTGCCTTCCCCTTTTTCACCTCAGGAATTCTCCACAGCTGCTCTCTCCCATCCTACTTGCTCATGCAAAGTGCTGATAGTTAGCAGTGCTCTGACCTCTTCTACTTGGGAGTCCAAGGGTTCTTTATTTGTATGATGAGAACCCAAGGTCCTCATCTTTCTGGATTCAGTTCCCTGAATGGAATTGATTCAAAGCAACCGTCTGAACAGACCTGTGTTCAAATGAAGTGCTGGCAAAAATTAAAATAAGGGTCAGGCTGGTGGTGTGGAGAACCTGCTAAGAATGTTCTTTTCCCACACCCTTGCAGTCTTGTGGGGAGGCACATCCCCTGCTTATGGACAGATAAATAAATCCTTTCTGCCTGCAGCAGAGGCAGTTTTTGGTTCACTCTTCTAGGCCCACCTTCCCACAACAGAGCTCCCTGCTGGCCCACAGTTTCCTTACATAGTGGGTGACCAATATCACACACAGGTGTCCATCAAGCAAAGCAACTGGACTTCATTACTGATGAAGTCCCTGTTCTTGAACTGAATTGTCCCTCTGCTTCCCCAGTTTCTCAGGTTCATTGCAGTTGCTCTTGCAGATTTTTTGTCTGTTGCAGCTCCCTTTAACATTGCCACAAGCTCCTTAGGTGTTCCTGTCACATCTCCAAGCTCGATCTGTGTTGTTTCTGGTCATTCTGAGCAGGAGATCTAGAACTCTGTCAGGGTGTGACAGAGTATCAAGGCATCCTGTTCTGTGCCAAAATTCAGCTGTGATTCTTGGCATGAGGGAGCTGCTTTGCTGCTGGAAAAACAGAGGCCCTGAATGTGATTATTAAAGAAGCTGAATTACTTTTCAAGTCTGATATGGTTGAAACCTGACGCCCTGGTTGGATTCCAGACTCTCTGATTATGTTCTACTGACTTAAATCTACTTCCATTAAGTTAAATTGTATTCAGCATTTTCCTGCTTTCTAATTGGAAGCACTGTTAGCAGATGCTGTGCTCCACCCCAGGTTTTGATACCTGAATAGTCCCATCCTTAAAATGTCACTGATACTCTCAGGGTGCAAAATACTCTGTAAATATCAGTTTGTCATGAAGGTTCTCCAAATTCTGCCATTTTTGTAGTGTCTTGTTGGGAAAAATCTTCCATCAAACAGGAAGTGGATTTGTTCTCCAAGTACCTTGATTTTTTCTCCCTCCCCCCTATGTCTGTTTTAGATGCTTGCTGCTGTCTCATGGTGGGTGCAGATCACAGGGCTCAATTCCTGCAGTAGCAACAGAGGGCTGACCTTTTTCTGTTTGAGATTAAGGGTGCTCTGCACCTAGAAAAGAGAGGAGGTTGTTGAGACTTTATTGTGTAACACCAAGTCGCTGTGCTACAGAGATCTCTCAGTTAAATCTAATGAGCTCACTGAAGCCTCTGTTCACCTCAGTTCCCTCTGCCTGCTGAAGTGGTATAGTGAAGGCTCTGGCATTTCTATTCACTCTCTGTCACCTCCCTTTAGAGCACGGAAGATCCCCATAATCATCCGACGTTACCTACCAGATGGGAGCTATGAAGACTGGGGTGTGGATGAGTTGATTATCACAGACTGATCAGCCTCCAACCATTGTTTTGGTTCTTTCCTTCTACAGAGGTGTTTCTATTTTTGTTTATATTTGTGTAAATAAATTATAAACCACATCATTTTCTGTTCATTGTGTTTGGTTTTATTTTTCCTCCCCTTCTTCCTTATATTTCCTCCCTTCCCTTTCCTCTCAGTCCCAAATACCCAAGAGAAGACTTTCTTACTTCCCTCTACCAACTTGGTCATTATTTTTTCTGTATCATGGGCTTTATTAGTAAGATCAGGGAGCCAAGTGCCGTGCTTTCCGTGCTTTTCTTGTGGCTTTTCTTCACCTCCAAGGGCCCTGCATTTTAGCAAGGCTAAAGATTGCAGTAACTGCTTCCTCCTCTCCTCTGGCACTGCTCCTCCCTGGCTTTAGGACCGAGAGCCAATTAAACTCAGGCTGCACAAAAATACTCTTGCAGGTACTTTGGCATCAGAAAGATTCCAGCCTTGTCCCTTCTTAAATGGGAGTGCTGGGACACCTCCATTCCTTCCTCTTAGACAGTTGGGCCTTTGTGCCCTGGGCAGGTTGCTGTGGAAACCTCCAATTTCCTCTCTGGTCAGGGCTGGCTGTGGGGCTTCTCAGGAGTATCGTAGAGCAGCTCTCATCAAATCACCTATTGTTTCCCTGCTCCTGCTGCTTATCAGAAGTGGGGATCCCCTTTCAGTGGCACTGCCCCATCCGGAAGCGCCGTCGCCACTCGCAGTCCCACCAGCTCAGTTGTTGCGGTTGTTGCTGCGCTTTCTCCTCGTACAGCCCTTCTCTGACACACGGTGAAACCGATGGTGCTGGGTGTGGGTGCGCTCCAGCCATCCAGATTGTACATGCACTGGTGGTTCTTAGGGTGGCACAATAGCAGTTAAATCCTAGAGTTCATTTAATCTGGTAGCGTGATGAAAGATCAGTCATTTGTCCCATGCAGGTGCCTGCACTCTCACTTTGGATATGCAGGTTAAGAGTTGGGTGGATGCATTACGATCTGCAAGAGCTTCCAGCCAGCCACTCCCTAGTGTTCATGTCTTGATCATAGAATCATAGAACCATTTAGGCTGGAAAAGACATTTAAGATCATCAAGTACAACCATTAACCAAAGCTGCCAAGTCCACCACTAAACCACATCCCTAACAGCACATCTACACATTTTTTAAATACCTTCAGGGATGGTGACTCAACCACTTTTCTGAGCTGCCTCTTCCAATGTTTGACAACCCTTTTGGTGAAGACATTTGTTCTATTATCCAATCTAAATCTGCCCTGGTGCAACTTGAGGCCATTTCCTCTCATCCTGTCTCTTGCTACTTGGGAGAAAAGACTGACCCTCACCTCGCTACAACCTCCTTTCAGGTAGTTATATAGAGCAATAAGATCTCCCCTCATCCTCCTCTTCTCCAGGCTAAACAACCCCAGTCCCCTCAGCTGCTCCTCATAAGACTTGTGCTCCAGCCCCTTCACCAGCTTCATCGTCCTCCTCTAGAAACTCTCCAGCACCTCAATGTCCTTCTTGTAGTGAGGGGCCCAAAACTGAACACGGAATTTGAGGTGCGGCCTCACCAGCACTGAGCACAGGGGAAGTAGATGCCAGCTATTGTCAGGCACAGGGGAGCCTCCTAAGCCACAGGCAAAGTTTATTTGCACCCACCACCCACCTCACAGAGATCTGAGCTCTCAGGCAGAATCATAGAATAGTTTGGGTTGGAAGGGACATTAAGGCCCATCCAGTTCCAACCCTCCTGCCATGGGCAGGGACACCTCCCACCAGACCATGCTGCTCAAGGCCCTATCCAACTTGGCTTTGAACACTTCCAGGGAGGGGGCATCCACAGCTTCCCTGGACACCCTGTGCCGGTGCCTCACCACCCTCAGCATGAAGAGTTTCTTCTTCTTCATCTAATCTAAATCTTCCTTCTTCCTATTTAAAGCCACACCAATTCTTTCTCAGTTATCTTATTAAAAAGTGCTCTCAGAATTATTGTTTGATTTTTATAAAGAGAAGAAGGGGGAAGGCACACCTCACCTATGGTTTCTGTTTTACATTTATTTTTTTCTTTACGCTGGTCCAGGAAGATCATTTCCAAGTCGTTTGTGTTAAAGCTTGTGCTTACATATAAAGTGTGCATTCTCCGCGCTGTATGTGTGGTCGATGCCTGCCCGTGAGCATCCATTTCCCAAAGGGAGTCTATATCCACCTGCCTGGGAACTCAGCTCGTATAACCAGCCATGAATGTCATTCTCTTCCTGCTCCCTGTAAAAGCACCAGTCCATCCTTCCTCTGTTGGTGTGTACAGGAGGGGCTGGTTTTGGAGGCTATAATGCAAGAGCTGAATGGGTCCTTGAGGAAAATGACAGGTCAAAGGGAACATGGAGAGACTTGCAGGTGTGGGAAGGGGGGTCAAATGTGAGGAGCACAAACGCTTCCTGGTCCAGGCCAACCTTACCAAGAAAAGGTTAATCTGCAGCACTGTGGCCTTCAGCCTTCTCCCCCCACCCTCCATGGAATCCTTTAATCACGTTGGTGCGGTGAAATTTCAGCCCTGAAATGGTGCCTTTGTGCAATGGTTTTGGCGTCTGCCATGGAGCGCGGGGGTCGTTTTCTTGTCCCTTTTTTTTTTTTTTAAATGGCTTCTTTGTTCCCTGCCTGACTCCCCTCCCCAGCCTTGCATCTGTATCAGATACGATTAAAGGGATAGGGAAGGATGCCGGACCAGCTCCTGCAAGAATGCAGGAGCAGTGGTTAACCCCTCTGTTACCAGCAGCATTCTCAGTCCTGTCTTAGATGTGAGGACCCTCCTAGATGAGAGGAGACATCCCTTTCCACTAGAGAATGGTTGAGACAGAGCCCATGCACTCTCTTAATTTACTTTTTGAAGAACTGTAGAAGGCTACTTGTGTGTTCTTGAGAACTCTGTTTTCCTGCTATTCTGTCCATCTTCACCATGTCCCTTGTCTCTCCTGCCTCTGTGATCAGCTCTTCTACCCCTAACTCCACCATGGCTTCCCTTCTTCCCCACACATGGACCTGACCTGCTCAGCAGTTCAACACTTCCCTTCTGGACTCTTCCCACAGCCTGCAATGCATCGGCATTGAAACCCTTTGGAATCAATTTGTAATTGTTGTGAAGTCACTGTATCAATTGAGATCCTACCTTGCTACCACTGGCCTTGAGAGATGTTCTTAAGTGGACTGATATCTACTGTACTTTTTCTCTTCAGACATCTTCAAGTAGCCTGCCAGGACCTGACCACACCCAGGATGTCTTCTTCAACAAATAGGAAGGTGTATCCATCTATTCTTGAAGATACTATGTGTGTGTGTTTCTATTTAGGTTCTTGCTTGTGGAAGACAAGAGGCTGGGGGGGTTGAATTTCTACAGAGAAACTAATGGTTGCATCCAAAATACACAAGTTTGTGTTAGTGGGGAAGTTTTTTTGAAGGTACATCGTCTTCCACCTGGTGATGGGGAACTACGATTAGAAACCCCAAGATCCTATTGTGGAGAGCATTAATAACCACACTAAGAAATACTTGGGTGAAGAACGTGCAAACCAGTGTTCTTGATTGCATGTGCTGAATCTTAACTGAAGAACAGAAAACGGTGTTACTATAAAGTTACTGGAGAGTGTCCAGAGGAGGCCACAAAATTGGTGAGGGATTTGGAGAGGAAGCTGTATGAGGAGCGGCTGAAGTTACTTGGTCTGTTCAGCCTGGAGGAGACTGAGGGAGGACCTCATCGCAGTTCACTGGGAAGGAAGAGGAGCAGGCACTGATCTCTTCTCTCTGGTAACCAATGAGAGAACCCTAGGGAATGGCAGGAAGATGTGCCAGGGTAGGTTTAGGTTGGTTATTAGGAAGAGATTCTTCCCCCAGAGGGTGGTGGAGCACTGGAACAGCTCCCCAGGGAAGCAGTCACAGTGCCACTCCTGGCGATATTAAAGAAACATTTGGACAACACCCTCAGAGACATGGTGTGAGTGTTGGGGTTGTCCTGTGCAGGGACAGGAGTTGGACTCAATGATCCTTGTGGGTCCCTTCCAACTCAGGACATTCTATGATTCTACAATTCTACATTTCTCACTGAAGAAATAACTGGATCTGGGGTGTGAACAGAAGATGAGTTTCATCTCCATGTAGGAGTCTGGTAAGCCAAGAGTTCTGCCTCTGTCCTTGATGTGACAGGCAGAGGAAAATTGTGTACAGGATCCATGTGATGGAGGTGTGACCCAATATACTCTTAATGGGGGAAAAAAACAGAGAGTTGCAGAGAAAGAGTTCAAAAAAACACCACACATACGTGAAAATGAAACTTTTAAGTTTATTACTCCATATGTTTAATGCAGAGTTAATGGTGCTAGGACAGCGTAGAGACTGGGGAAAAGAACATGGGGGAGAAAGGTGCTACTTGCATAAATAAGGGGGCAGAGCTGGAAGAGGTTACATGCGTACAAGGAGCAAACATTCTACATGATCTTTCAAGACACCACGAGGATAAGTTGTCCATAGCTAAGGGAGGCAGGAAGGGCATCTGACAGTCATATCAGCAGAGGGATACAGCGGCACAGGGCACAGTCCACATTTGGTCAAGGTATTTTGCCTTTTTAGACTGGAATATCCGTTGGAAGGTCCCGCAACATCGCTCGGTGATCGATTGCCAGGAGTCATCTTTTCCTGCAGCAACTTTTGTGCCAGTTCACTCCCTGGCATGAAAAACACCTCAGTCCTGGAGGTGACAAAGGAGAAGTGAGCAGACTGTCTTCAGGTGTTGGGCTGAAAAAAGGAAGGTGATTTGACTGCAAGAGCTGGTTTCTTCCAGTTTGAAACCCCAAGGGGAAACCACATTCCTTTGCACGTAATAGACTTCTTTCCTTTATGCTCACCTAAGACTTGGTAAGTATTTACCTTGCTTAAAGTTGCAGGAGTACATTTCCATCCTCAGCGTAGGTAGGAGGGAGGTGTTGACTGACTGGAAGACATGATGAACAAACGAGCAAGGATGCACACTCCATCAGCCTGAGTTTGGAGTCAGCGTTCAAAAGGAGTACTGGAATCAACTTGGGGTGTTGGCCAGTGCATAGTAGCTTTCTTGGTGCCTCTTTGTCTCAGGCAGGCACAGTCAGACATGGAAGAGCAAGGACCAAGTTTGCTTAGAGGTTGTTTGGGATACTGAAGAGATTAGAAAAGACTGAGATGCCAGAAATTCCAGATGTAAATGAACAATATAGAGTAATTGTAAGAAAGGAGGATTCACCTACAGCACCTCAACAATTCACTCATCCTTCCTCACATCTCCTGCACCTCTAAACATGAACACACACGCACACACAGGCTGTGATATGAGTGACACTAAAACCGACAATGCGGTTCCTGAGTCCTCTGTGTTGTTCAGGCAAGCCTTAAAATCTCCATGCAGGAAAGAGTGTGGGATTAAACAGAGACAGGATGGAGAGAAGAGGTGGGGAGAAAAGCTAGGATGCAGCTTTGGAAATCAGCAGGGAAGCAAGCGTAGATTGGTCTTCCAACGGGGTTTGAGATTCATGCGTGCGGGAATCTTAGGCAGGACTGCTGCACGAAGCTGATCACAAGGAAGCCAGCTGTGCCGTCCTCCCTGCTGCTCCTCCCATAACACGTTCACCAAGACTGAGCAACCACCCTTCACCTGCAGCAGGTTACAAAGTGTTGGCCATCGTGACCTGTTGGAAACACTTGCTAACTCCCTGGAGCAGGCTTGGGAAGGGAAGGACAGTTTCTCTCATGATACAGTCCAGGGCACACACAACAAAACCCACCACGGACCAGTCACTCCGTGTCTAGAATCCTCCTCATCTAGAAGGCCAATAAGGTGGTGCAAGCCAACTGCGTGGCCTGCGTGAAATTGGTAAAGGGCGAAAGGACGAAAAACCTTCCTCTAGGCGGGTGAGCCAGCGATAGCCAGGGTCAAGAAAGGCACTTCTGTATGCTCAGTGGATTCTGGTGGCTGGATGGCACTGAGTGACCTTGGAGTTCGGAGGCTCTTCTGCCTGTGCTGATTCTTCGGAGCCTTTCCATCACTGCTTCGGTCACCATTCCCCATTCCCTAAGGTCTGGAGAGAGTCGTATACACAGGCTGTTCCCAATGTGTGGGGCTATGGGACTGTGGCACAGAGGGTGCAGGGTCAGAGATGGCAGTGTAAAGGGGACGTTGGGAAGGTCCCATATAGGAGAAGGCAGAGTAGAGGCCAGAGGCTTGACTGGAATGGCTGTAGTAGGGTCCCGAGGGCTGGTGGTCCGGATAGTCAAACTGGGGCCTGGAGATGGAGGGGAAGGCCGAACCGTAGTGGGGCAGACTCAGGGATGTGTAGGCTATCTGGGAGGTGGAGGGCTGGTCAGTGTAATGACCTCCAGGGTTGGACCCCTCCGTTTTCACCTGAGCCTTGGAGTCCACCACCGATGAGGTGGCAGTGGACAAGGCGACTCCGTGCTGCTTGGAGATCCAGGCAGAGTGTCCGCTGGCTGCAGCCAGGGCACTCCCGAGGCTGTAGCCAGCAGCTGCTGCATAGCCCCCAACATGGCCTGGATGGCCAGCATGTCCATTGGGCGGCAGGTATTGGTCGAATTCATTGACATCAAAGGTCTCCATGTTAGACATGACTTCATGGCTGATCTCCCCGATGTCCACATTGCCGAAATCAATGTGTGGCTTTCCCCCTTCCCCCAGGGAACGCCCCTCTCGTTTGGAGTCGGCTTTGCCTCCCTGCATCTCGGTCTTAGGGGTGGTAGGAGGTGTGGGGGGCCCATGGCTCTGACCTGCAATGTAAAACATTTTGAGGAGGAAAGAGAGAGATGAGTTACTGCTTTGTGTCTGGGCCTTATACACAGCCCAACTCTGCTCCTCCCAATATGCCAGCAACTGTCTGGCTGGAGACTTCAGTGGAGGGAGAGAAAGAGCCAGCCAAAACCAAACCTTTTTATATCATCTTGTGGAAAAAGAGGGAGGGTGCAATGTTACCTTGCCTGACCAAAAGAATGCTGGTGCCCATGAAACTCAGGCGTGTCCCTATAGTGCTGACTCCAGCAGAGTTTTTGGGTCATGAGCAAGGTGTGAGCCACATCACTAAGGCTTTCACCATGGTGACTTGTCTTTTTTGAGTTGGCTGTAACCTGCATAGTGGGTTCCCAGACACCTGGCACTCACCTGAGGAGTGTTCTGGATGACCATCAGACATGGGTGACCCTTCGCCAGGATGCCGGTGATCCAGGTGGGCATTCTTGTAGTGAGCCTGGATGGCGGCAGCTCCACCAGCCTCTGCTTCCACCTGGCCTTCGCCCTCGCCCTGCGTGGCCTTGCCATTTTTCCGCCGACGGGGCTGGTACTTGTAGTCAGGATGGTCCTTCTTGTGCTGCATCCTCAGCCGCTCCGCCTCTTCAATAAAGGGCCGCTTGTCGCTTTCGTTCAACAACCTGCAGAAGCCAAGGGAGAGGAGAGGAGAGGAGAGGAGAGGAGAGGAGAGGAGAGGAGAGGAGAGGAGAGGAGAGGAGAGGAGAGGAGAGGAGAGGAGAGGAGAGGAGAGGAGAGGAGAGGAGAGGAGAGGAGAGGAGAGGAGAGGAGAGGAGAGGAGAGGAGGAGGAGAGGAGAGGAGAGGAGAGGAGAGGAGAGGAGAGGAGAGGAGAGGAGAGAGAGAAGAGAAGAGAAGAGAAGAGAAGAGAAGAGAAGAGAAGAGAAGAGAAGAGAAGAGAAGAGAAGAGAAGAGAAGAGAAGAGAAGAGAAGAGAAGAGAAGAGAAGAGAAGAGAAGAGAAGAGAGAGAAGAGAAGAGAGAAGAGAAGAGAGAAGAAAGTATGTCAGAGAAAAAGCCCACCTATAAAAACAGCATTGTCGGACATGTCATGTAATCCAGATATTAGGGTGTTGTCCCTCTTAGGGTATTTCCCAAAACAGCAGGGAGAGCTTGGAAGTGTTTCAGTGGATGTTTTTCTCCCTCTTGTTAACTATTAGGCCCTGATACCGGTCAGTGCTGGCACTGGGTCCCCCTTCCTGACCTGCGTGATACTTCTCACCTCATTAAGTTCATTACCTTCTCTTACATTTTAGTTTCAGCCTCAAAGACAAAGCACAGCCTTTCACAGCGTGTAAAATAAAGCTGGGCAAGGTGCTTTCAAAATGTTTGGGCAAATCAAGGGCAGCTGGGATCATCCCTCAGACTAAGGCAGCATGGCACACTCGCCTACAGAAGTGTTGCCTCCTGCATGTCTCGTACTCTTCCCCAGACTGTATTTATTCCAGTTTAACCTCCCACCCTTCCAATAGGCTCTGCTCTGAGTTTGAGGGTCTGATAAGCACAAATGGCAGTGACTGGTGTTGGCTCCACAGTACCCATGTTGCTGCGTGGAACTTGTTGGGCCTTTAAGCACCCTAGAAGAGAATTAAAGAAAATTTTGAAGAGGAAGAAACAGTGTATTCTGATATTCCTGGAGCTTCTGCTCAGCCTTAGACATGGATAATGCAAAAGGCTGACGCACAAAGGACCAGCCCTTCTTGAACTTAGCTGAGCAGTTGTAAAAAATTCAGCTGCTATGTTGCTAGCCTTGTAGAAATAGATGCACTTTGGTCTCTGCATGAAAGGCACTGTAGAAATGTAAGCTTCTCCTCTGTATTCCTGCCAGATCAAGGGCTGCTCTAGGCTCTTGGAGAAAATGGTGAAGTGTGCAGGCAGAATGGCTCAGAGCTGTTGAAGATGAGATCAGCCTCATCGCTCAGGCCTTTAGCAGTGTCTCGGTGGGAAGCACATCAGTTTCGTTTTATGATTTCCCTGCTCAATATTCTTGTGACTCAAGGTCATTCTGCTTCCAACCAGAAACCAGTGCTCTCGGAAGGGACCAGCCTTCCCGTGACTTGCAACTCCAACAGCCGCTAGAAATGGCAGAGCTCTCCCGAACGGCAAAAACTATTCCGTTTATGAGATGTCCACATCTTTTTCCACTCAACAAAAGAACTACCTGGGTGCCAGCACCTTGGTGTCCCTGAAGCCCTTAGCACTAAAATGGACCAATTCCCTTAAACTGTAGGCCCTGAGGAAGACACAAAGGCCTGAGCTGGCCTGAAAAACTGAAGATGAAGAGGAGGCATGGTTGAAGGAGCACACAGATAAATCTGATGGGCAGTCAAAGGGGTCACCAACAAGTAATGGGTAGGTTTCTAAGCATCCCCTTTCTCCCTGCTTCTTCCTCATCCCTCCCAGCCAGCAGTCCGAAGGTGTGTGGCATGGGCTGAAACCCATTACGGTGCTGACCTGGGTTCACTCCAGACAGCCTGAGCAGGTTGTGGCTGCACACCACATTCCTCCACTGCCTTAATCCTGGAGATTAAACAACAGAGCCACCACGAATCTAAACACCAGCTTTCCTGTCTCCCTCATGCCACCATACACACACACATCCTGGACGGCTCTAATCCTTCAGCCTGTGCTGCTCCAGACAGCCCTCGAAGGGGTCCAAAGGGAGAGCCTGGCCAGCCTTCATAGGCATGGTGGACTGGGAGGTGACCGTGCCTTGGCAAAACCTTCGTCCTTGCAGAATGCCTCGTATTCACAGGAGATGGAGAATCGAGGCAAGTCCTGCAGCCTTGCAACACAAAACACTTCATTACAAGGCAGCCAGGCTCAGGCAACCCTGCACTACGAGCCCAGAATATACTAAAGCTAATAAGGTGCCGTGGTTAGGAATGAAAGGTCTCTTTCTATGTGGGCTCTTCTCAGAATGAGAGGGGTGTAGGCTTGCACAGCCAGCTTTGATCTGCAGGGCATGCTGCAAGGTGAGCTCAGAGCAGAGCCTTCCATGGAGACTGAAACTCAGCATTCAGGTCCTTCTTTTGGATGGCGTGAACCAGAGCTGCTTGAGGCTATGCAGGCATCACATCCCTGCCCTCTGAGCTATGCTTAAGCGCCTTGCCTCCTCTCCTCTTGACAGCAGCCCACGGGCAGTGCCACCAGCAGGACAGTGGTAAGTCCACTCCGTGTGTCTTTGCCCTCTCCTTTCCAAGGCTGCCTGCACCCGCCTCCTTCCCGCTGGGATCAGAGCTCAAATCAGCTTTAGCAAAGTGAAACTGGTGCAAGCAGGCAAAGGCCAGGAGATTTGGGGGGATTTGGATTTTACTTGCTTCCTGCCCACCCCCTCCAGCCCCCCATGCTCCTCAGGCCATAATGCGAAGGAATCTTGCACGGGCAGAGAAGTTACGGATCACAGAGCAAAGCCCTTCATGGGGCTTAACCGAGCACCCGCCCCAGCACCGAATGCTCACCCCCAAGCTGACGGGACAAGGGCAGGCATCCAGTGCCCCGCTCTGGGAGGATAAAGAAGGACTGGAATCTTTTCACCTGCCTCTTGCAGCCTCCCCTTCTTCTGCCTGACATTGCACCACAACGGGGTGCCAGGTGGTTGGCTGACCCTGTGCCGAGACTCAGCTGCCCATGAGTCAGTGTGGTGACAGGGTCGGGCATCATCTGGAGGGGCTGACGCAAGGCAAAGGCTGGTTGGGAGCAGAAAGCAGCCGGGCGGGCTGTCCTGCACATCCACAGCCCCAGACTTTGTGGTCATGACCCTATTCTTTGGGAGGTGACATCCCCATGCAAAGATCCCTCCACCCCTTGCTTCCTCCCCTTCTTCCTATGCCCCACTTGGTTTTGGCCCTGGAGGTGGTGCTGGCTGGCATTTTGGCAGAGAGTCATGCCGACATTTTCAGCGGCTGGTCTCCATTTGAGAACTGCTCCCTGTCCCACCCTGGAGAAGGAAAGCAGCCAAGTTGAGATTTCATGACCTCTGAGAACAACCGTCCTCCCTTTTTCTTTTTTAGTACATTCTGTTCATCAGCTGCACCCCAGTTGGGTACAGATGGAGGTGGACGGGGCCATTAGCCCCTTGGCACTGCACTTGGGGCCAGGTGGCTACTACAGCCATCAGGGCATGTCCTGCAGCCCTTCCCAACAAAGTCTGGGGCCCATGGAGGAGGCACAGAGTCAGAGAAAGCCCCACACTTGAAAGAAAAACCCAGGCCATAGCAGCGGGTTTTGCAAAGGAGCACAAGGGTTGGTGCTGGGGGTATCGCTCAATCTGCTCACTGCCTTTCAAGAAGATTTCAAGCCTCTGCCCTTCCCACCCAGCACCGATTGCAGGGAATGTGCTTGGTTTAGTTGTAGTCTGCAAGCAGTCTCCGTGCCCACCAGCACTCATCTCTGTCTAACGTGCCCTTCATCTGTATAAGCTCCCTGCTCCCACATGGAAATGTCACCCACATTTTCCAGAGTAGCCAGTGATGGGAAGTAGGGTTGGCCACCTTGTAAGGGCAAGGATACTCAAACAGCCAGGGCCATTCAAATGTTCGAGACTAAGCTGTCCAGCGCTCTGTCAGTCTACTCACAGCTGTACCAGTCCATAGGAGCTATACCTTGGGGACAGCACAGATGAGGACAGTGGAAACCTTGACTGAAGAAGACCCAACTGCACTGTGCCTGGAAAGTGAGGCTTGGGGCTACTCCCCTGGTAACCTTTGGGACACCTCCCCTGGAGTTTTCTAGGCTAATATTTCTCCCCAGCCTCACAGAAGGACACACACACACGTGGTCCTACCCAGGCCAGACACTGACTGCACTCATAACCCAGCTTATCTCTGCTGGATCCAGCTCATCTCTGTTGGATGGTCCCCTCAGAGGCTGCAGTCTGCACTAGGGATGTTTGGAGAGGAGATGCAAAGCAGCCGAGTGGCAAATTCAGCAGCATGCAACAGCCCTAGTCCTGATCCTGCGAGCTTCTCTGCCTGACCCACGCTCCCTGGCTGCACGGTGCCCTAAGAAACACCTGGAGAGATCTTGACCGTCATCCGATGGCAGCATCCCACTTCTCCGAGTCCCATGTGGCCAGCAGCGGGAGCCCTGCCCTGGGAGCAGGGAGGCAGTTGGGTTCATGAATGCAGCCATGGGCCAGGGGCTGTTTCCTTGTGCTCTGAATGTGATACCTGCTGTTTCCTTGTGCTCTGAATGTGATACCTGTGGAGGGTTTCACTGCTCTTTTCTATTTTCAAGGGAAATTCAGTGCCCAGAGGGAGGCTGTTGCTCGAAAATCTGACACCATTTTGCAGTAAAGGAGTGATACCTTGAAACAGCACTTTGGGAACAAAAAAGGTCCATTCCCCTTCCCCATATCCCTTCCAGCACAGTTTCACAGTCCAGAGGCAGAGCCCCAGGTGGGGCAAGTGCTGTGGTAAAGGGAAGGCAGTAGGAAACAAAGTGGGAAAGAGCATCAGATGAGCCATTCTCAATCGTGCCCTGCCTTCAACATTCCGTAGAAATCCCTTTGCTGGAGTTACAATGAACACTGATGGATCAGGGTAAATGGGCTGATGTAGGAGAGGGAGAAGCTAACGCCCAAGGGCTCAGTTCCTTGTGAGAAAGAAGATTTGAAGCCAGAAGGAGACCTCAGCATCAGCTGTTGGGTGGGGTGTGTTTTACTTCTGCTTGGAAAAATGTCTCTTGGTGCACCCAAGATTGAGGGCTTCCTCCACGAAATGCCGTCGGGGCAGTTGATAGAATGAGAAGGCCCGTTTGCAGGAACCTTGGTTTGCGTTGGTTGGTGCAAGGCGAGGAGGAGGACAGTGATGGGGATTTACAGCTGAATATGTTTATAACAGGTTGATGGAGTTATCAGCAGAGACCATCAAATGGCAACAAGGTGGCATGGCCAGCTTGACACACTTGACTTGGGAACAACAGCGATCAACTGGGACAGCCCATCAGTCTGCCGGGGAAAGAGGAGCAGGTTGGGAAGGGTGTGTAAAGGACCCTGGGATCTTCACAAAAGCAAAATGAAACTGGGCAGAACAAACTGGTGGGGCCAGAAGGATGGGGATGTGTGCTGACAAGAAGGGAGGGCATCTCTCTGGGTGTAAAGGGAGATGGGACTGTTTTAAGCCAACGTGTTGCAAGACAGCCTGCTAAGTCTGGGTCTGTTGCAGGTCTCTCTGCTAATCCTTAAGGCCTCTTTTCTAGCTGGGTCTCTCCTTGTCCATCTCACTGCACCTGCATGGTCTTCCAAAACTGATACCATCCTGGGAAGGACGGGTGTGGAGCTCTGACTGCCTGGCTGCCTCCCCCTGACCTTCATTGGCTGTAATTTGGTTTCCCACTTGCTTCACAGCACTGCATGGAAAATAACCCCTGTTGGTGTTCAGACCAGAGTTCAAACAGGCTTGAGGCACCCACCAGTGAGTTAAGTTGGATTGGGCTCAGCCCAGTTACTGCTAGTACACAACATGGCCCAACAGAGAGGGACAGCCAAGAAAACAAGATCTCCCCTGGCAGTCAGGCAGGAAAGCATCAAGGCAAGAGTGTCCTAGTCAGGAACAACAGGGGAAGTTAGTGGGAAACATGTAGAAAGGGCTGCTGCCCAAGGTGGAGGTGTGCTCTGCTGAGGAAGCCTTCCCTACATTCAACCACCACTCTTGCCCCAAGTCACCAACCATCCCCTCTGTGGGAAAGAACACCGCTTCCATTCCACTAAGTCACCACCCTTCCACGAGACCACACAGTTCCTCTCCAGGACCTCCGGACCTCAGCCCTTGTGCTCCCCCCCCACCTGCCCGCTCTTACCTCCAGAGCTTCCCCAAGGTCTTACTGAGCTCGGCGTTGTGGAGGTGCGGGTACTGGTCTGCCAGTTTCCTCCGGGCAGCCTGTGCCCAGACCATGAAGGCATTCATGGGCCGCTTGACATGGGGTTTGCTCTTGTTACTTCCATTGACCCGGACAGGCATGGGTACCAGGGTCCAGTCATAGCCGCTCAGCACCTGGCTGACAGCCTCTCGGATGCACACCGGGAACTTGTCATCATCTGCCTCCGAATCTTGCTGTTCCTTCTTGACCTTCCCCATTTCCCCGTTTCCAGAACTGGAGAGATGCGGAGAGTTGTCCGACGCCATGGATGGTCCTGGCGAGAGGCAGTGGTGGTCTTCAGAGCCCACTGGGCTCATCTCCACCTCTGAAAGGTCTTGGTCATCAGCCATCGTTGCTCTCAAGTCCTCTCTCTCTTCCTTCTTGGTGTCCTTCTTCTCACTGGGGAGGGGAGGGAGGAAGACAAAAACAAAGGAAACAAAGGAAAGAGGGGAGGGAAAGAGAAGGAGAAGCAACCACCAAATCTGAAAGGGGCTCCAAGGTTTCTGAAGAGCTGACCATGAGACAGGAGCTGCTCCATAAAAACGCAAGCAAAGCAATTGCCATGCACACCACAAAACCCGTGATCCATGGGCGTGGGGATGGGACAGGGCCCCTGATTAATTGGGATATCGCTCCATATCTCTGCAATCATCTGGAGCTGACATGTGCGAAGGGGCCTGCAGCAAGAGGGATACGGGAAGTTGGGAAACTGAAAGGAGAGAGACAGGGACTGTCCTGCCCAGTTACAGCTCTCCATGGGAAGTGGGATGGAGGAACAGCTACAAAACTTATGTGGGGAAGTATCCCTTTCTTTCGAAGGTGTGCAGTGAAAGGCCGGCGTGGTGCCCAGTGGGAGATACAGGAGTGGGAGCTCTAGCACTGTATCGATAAACCAGAAGGGATCTATATCCTGGCTACCAGGGAAACTGAGCAGCCAGCACCACCAGGCAGGGAAACAGCCTGGGCCCAAAATCCGCACCTGGAGACCCTGATCCTGGCTGTGGGGAAGTGTCTCTGTGGGGAAACCCCAACCCTCCATCCCTCACCTTCCTCTTGCAGCTCATAAACCAAAGACTGAAAATACATCTCCATTGCATCCCCACACATCCCTGTCCGTGTGCATGTTTGTTTATACACAGGCACATCCATATGTACCCACAGATACAAACGCAAACCAAATTTAACAAGCCAAGGCTTTGGCATGCCCGCCCCAAATACTTCTCTCTCTTTCTGTCTCCAGTCACCTCTAAAAGTCTCTGCTGCCATGCGGCAGTTCCCCACTTGGAGAATGAAACACTCTAAAAATAAAGGCCTCTTTATAAATAAATAAATAATTTTTTAAAACCCTCTAGGAAAAAAACCTCTATAAATAATAAAAAAGGAAGAAATACATTAAAAAAAAAGAAGTGATAGAAAATCATGCCTCTAGCTTAGATGAAAAAAAGCCAACTCAGAGCAAAGGCTGCTGTCCCTCTGGCTGCACAGGGTGACAGAGACCTGTGTTGGAGAAACTGAGAAAAGTAAGAGAAAGTAGAGGGAATAAAGCCCGAGCGAACGTGCATGCGCGTGGGAGCGAACTCAGGTACGAAAACTTACGTTTCTGGCCGGAGTGCCGGGTTGATCCTGTGAGAGCTGTGATTTGTATCCCAATAAGGCTCCCTGTTGTCCTTGCCAGCCCCAGTGGCGTCAGGGCACACAGCGCAGGGAGGCTCTCAGGCGAGTGCCATTCCTAGAGGGAGGCTTGGTTTTTACTAATACTCCGGCTGGATGTCTCTAGCTGGCTTTGCTGCTTAGCACCGGGGGAGGGAAGGGCGGAAGGTGGAGCCAAGCACTCCTCAGAGCCAGAATACAGTCAGTCGGGGCGGTGGGGAGGGGATGCAGGCAGCCCCCCACCCCACTTCAAACATCAAAACATTCCCTGTTTTCCCCCACTGCCGGCTTCTTCATGAGAGCCACCAGCATTGGGTTGCTCTTGGCAGTATGGCCACCCCAGAGATGGTGCTGGAGGGTTCAGTCCTGGGGTGTTTGGGGTGACTGTGTGCTGGAACAGGTCTGGGGTAGTTTAGGGAGATGGATGTGCACCCCAAGGCTTAGATGCCCCTCCTTTCCCCAGCCAGCACTGATGTTCCTGTGGGGTCTGATGCTTCCCATGTGCCCGAAGAGTCCCTGGTCTCCATCACAGAGTCTCACAGGAACCCTGGTATGCTGCAACAAGCTGGTCTGGGACGCCAGGCTCAAGATACTGTCACAGGGTACCCTTATTCAGACCTGAGTCTGTGGGGTAGAGAAGGGAATGTAGGAGGTCAAAGGTGTCCTAAGGATGGAGGACATCAGGACCAGGGATATACCACACTGATGGACAGCAGATAGCTGTTAGAACCTTCTTAGGATTTTTGCACCCCAGGGATGGGCTTGTCACAACATATTTGTCTCCATGGGATCTTGTCAAGATGAGCAGTCTTGGCTTCCTCTGATGTGCTGAATTGCTCCTTGTAGGCAAATGTGGGATCTTTCACGATGAAAGGGAGTCTCCTGATGCGAAGGTCTCTCTCACACTCACTTACTCTCATTCTTGGTGCTCATGCACGGGGACACGTAAAGGATCTCAGCGCTCAATGGGTTTGGATATTCTCCATCACATCTTCCATTTTCTAGCTTACTTTCCCTCACATGTCGCTGCTGGTTGGCTTCTTCAGTTTGCTTTGTCAGCGGGGCTGGTATAAACCAACACCAACCCTGTAACCAGAAGAGGTCACCCATGAAAAAATCTGATGATTCTTCCAGGTCCTCCTCAGTTAGCAACAAGATAAACCTAACTCCTGCCCCAGCTCCTTGCTGGGGAACCAACCTGAGGATGCATCAGTGCTAAGTCAGAAAATAGAGACAGATTGATGGATGTGACCCAGGGAACCAGCTTTGAGGGATTTCAAGAACATTTTAGATTCCTGTAGCAGATATTCTCCAGCAACTTTGTTTTAGAAAGACACAAAAAAACCACTGGCTGATACAGAATAAGCATAAGAGATCCAGTTCCAAGGATGGTGCTGAGCACCTGAGCTAAAGCCCTCAGAGCAGACCTGTGGGGCTGGCCTCTGCCCTTGCAGACCTGACTGATGGGGTAAGGCTATTTTCCTGCACGTCAGCCATTGTCTGGATTAAATAAAGCTCTGAAACCTTAGGGTGGCTCCAGGGAAAACTTCACTAGAGCGCAGTGAGAAGTCTTAATGGAGCTGAGAGGGGGAATGGCTGCATGACACTGGCATCAAACAGGCAGAGGTGCTTAAAGGTGCTTCTGTGGCAGTCTTGCACCTCTTAAAATGATCTCTCAAGGATCATCTCCAGCCTTTCTTGTCTTTCTTCAGCATTACCTGCTCCAGAAAAAGATGGGCTCAGATCCTCTTCTTCACATGATGCCTTTTTCCCCTTGGAAGAGAGGGTGCTTTTCTCTTGGATGACAAGAAAACTCAATGAAGATCCTAGTAAAGCAGGATCAAAATCCTACTTCCTCCATCAAAGCAGCACCAAGATCCTGCTTCCTCCACCAAAGCAGCAGCTGGTGGATCTCAAGTCTTAGAGTATGGGATGAATTCTTTCACTAAGAGACACCCTGACTCCGTAGTGGGGTTGTGTTGTCGAGAGAAGGGTCTTGCAGCACAGAGAGGGCCAGTTTGTCAGCTCACCCTCCTTCTGGCAGAGAGATAACCAACGAAAATGAATGGGGCAGGGTCACTTCTCTGCTGGGGCCGTACAAAGAGGTCTATGGGCCCCTGGAGGCAGAGTCAACAATGCTGTGGATCTCATGGTGTCTTCCTGTAGCCAGCAAGGGTCATCCTCAAGCTTCAGGGACCCTGTATGTGAGGTGTGGGAGAGCTGAATAAGGGGAAGGTTGGTCTCCTGTCCCATGGGGAGATAATCACCACATAGAAACTTTGTCCTGCTTGTTCCTTGGCTGCAGCCAACCTCTGTCCTAGGGCAGGAGGAAGAATGTCACAGAAAATGTCCAGAAAAGGATGTTTATTTGCCCTCCCTTCAACTGGATGATTCCTGTGGACTTCATGGGAAAGAGTTGATGGGGAAGAGATTTCTCATGGCCCTTCAGAGTCAGGAAAGAAGGTGCTGGGCACAAAGTTGTAGGGAATGAGAGGCAGTGGGTCCTGCTAGTACTTTGATGGAGAAGATCCCCAACCAGGAGCCCCTCGGGGCACTGAGAGGAGTTTCACAGGTTGCTCAGCTCATACCCCAACCACAGCGGCCTCTTGGCAGGCTTTGTGGGGAGAACAAGACAACACTTGAACCCAGCAAGACAGTGAGTGGTGGGCTCACATTTTCCTGCATGCCCACAGGGTCTGGGTGAGCAGAAGAATGTCTGACCCACCACTCCCAAATGGGGTAACAAAGGGTTCAAACCCAGAAGGGATTTCAGTAACCCAAGGACTCTGGACTTGTTTGTCCCACTGCCTCATCCACGTCTGGGGCTGCTGCCTCCTGCCTTGTTGGAAAACATACGGACACCTCAGCCATAGACAGGGACATCCTCAAAGGACCGTGTACCAGCCACACAGTTTCTGCAGTCTGCAGTCGCAGTGTCTCCTCATATTTAAGTGGCAGGGAAGGGTTTTTTCTGCCTTCCCTAGTTCTTGCTTTTTGTCTCCTTTGGTCCTGCCTCCTTGTTCTAAACTCTTTTTTCCTGTAGCACCTTATTCCATGTTTCCAGCCCTGCCTGTCAGCACTAACTGCAGGTGCACGCTTGTATATCTTTCTCCAAGTCTCTTCTGTCCATTTGTCTTTTCTTCTCTTGTCCTACAAAGAGGTAGAGGCAGGAGACTAAGCTATGGAAAATATACTTCCACTGCAGTGGGGCAAGGTGTGATGTTTTCTTTTCAGCTGCAGTGAGAAGATAGGAGGAGGGGAAGGAGAAAAGACCACACCTGTTTCAAGAGTCACTGAGAAGGCATGACTCTTCCTCCAGTGACCACCGGGAGCCCTTTTTAGAGACAAGGACCCTCCAAGAGCCACCACTGGCCACAGCAGCTAACTAACATTGCAGAAGAGGACTTTCTAAATGCAAGTCTTCCTAATAACTGATATCAGAGGAAATGATCATATAGCAGACTTCCACCCCTTTTTTGCAGTGCATATTTCCATGGATAAGGTGCTCTAGGTCCATATAAAGGGACGGTCCTTTGCAGATGAAAGATCTACCAGTGAAGGTGGTTCATGAGCCAGAGACCTCGCTAAGCCACACATTTTGTGTGATGCATCAGTGACACTCTTTCTTTAGGCCTCAGTCCCCAATGCGTAAAGGTGGAGGGATGCCACTTCTCCACCATAAAGTTGTGTTAGGAGAGCATTGAGTAAAACTGGATGGGAAGAGGATATGTCCCACTATGTTAGGTGCCCCTGCATCCACACTGCTCCCAAGAACAATGGGATGAGTGCTCAGCGACCAAGATGCATCATCAGAGGGGAAGGTCACCTGTTCACTCGGGTTTCATCAAGGGGACCATAATGGGGACACCAACATGGTGGAACCACTGAGATTGTTGAGGAGGAATGTTGCCAGATGACACACATTCTGTGCACCTATTGCAAGGGAGAAGCAAGAGGTGAGAGACTCTCCAAGGCAGAGGAGCAGCAGGATCCCCAGCATGAGGGTCAGGGCCAGCTTTTGTCCCCTGCCCAGCTCAGGGGCACAGCACTGGTATTGTCCCAGAACTGCCTGGGAAAATGGGAGGTGTTCCCCCTGAAATCTTTCCATACAGTAAAACAGCGTCAGAGCCGGGGAGTGAAGGGGGGACAACACAGACATTCAAAAAAATACACACACACACACACCCCCAGCCAAACAATACCCGCAGTGTGCTGAGGGAAAGGGAGACCCATGAATTGGGAGTTTGATAAGGATTTTTCTCCAGCGCGCGCCCGCTCTCTCAACAGCCCCTTCAGTTATCCCAGCACCACCCCCCCTCCCTTTCCCTCGCTGGCTTTCTTGTTTGGGCCTTAAACAGTGCACCGTCTTTGTTCGGGATACAGGTGAACGACAATCATGTGATTAACACACGCGCGCGCGCACATAAAAAGCTTTTTAAGAGCGTCCAGCTTGCTCCAGACCCAAAGACGGGAGAGGAGACCCGACTTAGGACGAGCTGAGGCAGCGGCGGTGGCCTGGATGGGGACGGCCATGGGGATGGACAAGCGGGCACCACTGCCTCTCTTCAAAATACCCTTCCCATGGAGGTGGGCACGCGAGGCAATGAGGGGTGGCGGTGGGAAAGGTTTGGGATTGGGTGGTGGGAGGGGGTCTTGGGCCTGCGGCCTTCTTGTCCATGTTGGGTAGGCTTGAGTATTTTTGCACTGGACACATCACCCTGTGATAGAATCATAGAATGAATGGTTTGGGTTGGAAGGGACCTTAAAGATCACCCAATTCCAACCCCTCTGCCATCGGAAGGGACACCTCCCATTAGACCAGGCTGTTCAAAACCCCATCCAATCTGGCCTTGAGGCAGTGGGAAGGACAAGGGTTGACCATCCCAACATTGTGCTGGAGAGCGGGGTGCAGAACTCTCTTCTTCTCTCCCTGCCAAGGAGGGAAGCCACGTTTTCTGTGCCAAAGCCAAGCCGCCAACCCTTCCTGGCTCTCACGTGGGATTTGCATCTCTATCGGCATGAGGCTTGCTGGTCCAACCATGACTGGAGGTGAGGGCTTGGTGAGGAAGAGGGCAGGCCTTCTGCTGGAAAGGGGAGATGTCTCCCTCCCAAGCTGTGGTGCGGAGAGATCTGAATGGATTTGTTTAGTCCTGTGATGTCCCAGGAGGGAGAAAGAGAAAGAGAGAGGACCAGGTAACCCATACAGTTGTGGGAAGGTTACAGATGGCGAGGGACAGTTGACCCATACTGGAAGGCCTGCCAGGAAAATTATATCCAACATCCTCAGTGAGAATCGCATATCTCCTTTGATGTGGACATGCCACGGGACCCTATCATACCTCATCAACATGAGCATAAAATAGCTGGGAATATGATTAGACAGTCCTGGGGGGAAGTGAAGGCTATTGAGGGGATGGCCAGGTGACCATCTGAGCCATACACAGAGGAAGTTATGAAAGAACTGGAAAAAGCATCAAAGTTTCAAACGGTTACTCTTTTTATTTGAAGATTGGCTGAATGTGATGGTCCAAGGATAAGCAGGGAGGAGCAAAGGAAGAGGCCCCCATAATGCTTGGAAAATATATGGGTCTGCAGCTGGTCTCACTCGTGAGACATCATGGGACATGATTGATAACAGCCTGGGAGAGATCAGGACTAGGCCATACCCTTTGCCGGAGCACCAAGCACAGCACCATCTCCACTACTTTCTCATGCCCTTCTCTTCAAATTCCTCCTCAATCTGATGCCACAGCCACCCTCACAGGCTCTCAGGGTGCAGATCATTTTCAAGGGCTTTTCATGAACAGATTAAGCCGAGGGTCCCCAAAGGCCATGTTCATGTCACCCTCTGCAGTTCTGTGGCAGCTGTGATTTCCAAAGAGCCCTTCAATTTGCCTCATGCCACAGCTGTCCTCCCAACAGGAAGCTGGGCACAGAAACCATGGCTGGGCTATGGTCTTCATCAGCCTTCCCTGATTCTGGCTCAGGCTCCCAGTATTGGTCCTAGACCTTCCCAAGTGCCTCTTTGCTTCCCACCATGGGCCAGCCAACAGGAGTTTCAGTGAACTGGCTGCCCGGGAGGCAGCCTGAGGAGTTAGAAAGTGGAGTGGGTCCCTCATGAAGAACAAAGAGCTGCCTGCAGCCCTGATGGGTTTTGGCAGCACCACACAGTGTCCATGTGGTTACAGGATAGGGAGCTGCAGGGAACGTGCAGTAATGTTTGTCATGGAGTATCAGAGGAAACAAAAGGCATGCGACACTTGGAATTGTTTACTACGTGACTGGGCTGTTTGTCCCTCTCTGTCAGACCCAGTGTCCTGCAGAAGAAACATCCTGGTGGTTGCCCTCCTCCAGGGTTATCATTCTCCATGGGTGACACAGGCGGGGTGATGCCAATCAGCACACAGCCCTATGCTCTGATCACTATGGGATGGAAGACCTCAGGAAGCTCTCTGGGGACTGAGGCTGGGATGTAGATGCAGAGTCCCACTTGGCTCCAGAGCAGGAGAGCCTCGTTCCCTCTCCAAGGCACAGTGGGGGCTTCTATAGGTGCAGGAAACCTGCATTGATGTGCTGCTGTGATATCACCAAGCAGGAGACTTTGCTCAGCAGCATTTTTTGCTCTAAAGCAGTGGATTATGGTGCCGGCTGCTTCAGAGAGAAGGTGTGTGGAAAATATCACGGAGAGGACATGGGAGAATAACTTCTGAGCACCACAAAGAACCCCGGCATCTCCTGGCCTGTTGTCTTGGTCAGACCAATGTTCCATGAGTATGGGGAGAACTTGAAATGGCTAAATGGGACAATTTTCCTATATTATTCAGGTCTGGGAAGATCAAAGAGGAATGGGGCAGGCATGTCTGTCTGCTACCTGCTTTGATGGGTGGCACGGAGTCTCCCTGGTTATTAACTCCCTAGTCTCCTGCTGCAGAGAGCCAGTGTACTTCCAGAAAGTGAATCCCAAAAAATGGGTATCGAATGGGTGTGGAGCTGGGGGGAGAAGCAGACTGGTTTTGCCTTTTCTAGGATGGAGACTGGCATGTCCAGTGTGATGTAATGGAGGGAACTGGGTGCTCTCAGTCTGCCTGGCAGAGAAGAGATGCCTGGAGGGAGAGGAAGGGAATCGTACATGATTGGGCAGAACAATCAGAAAAGGAGACCCTCCTAATGGGACCTGTGATTGTAGCAGTGCTGGGTGACCCTAGTGGGAACATTCAGTGATGGCTGAGGTGGTTCTGGGGTGATCTTTGCCTCTGCCAGTCCTCTGGCTGCAGGGAGGCTCCCGGGGAGCCGGGGGAAGGGTTAAGTCAGGAAGGCTTCAGCCTGCTGCCTTGGCCCCTGTAATTCCTCCAGAGAGTAGGACTGGGAGAACAAGGAGCCCTTTCTGTTCACAGGAATTAATAGCAAAGAGTCATCTGGGGTGTCATTCAAGCCCTGATCAGCTCCCGAAGGAATGCGAGGGAGAGTGAGCAAGGGAGCACAGCCTGAGGCCGAGGCACCAAAGCCAGGGCAGGAGCATTTCAGTTGGTAACCAGCGTTACTGATTGGCATTTGGGTGGTGGGACAGTCTTCCCCTTCACCTCAGCCTCCACGTCCCCTCTGCCCTGGACAGGGGCTCACCCTGACACCTGTACTCAAAAGGCTCCCATCAGTTCCTAAGCCTGTTCCTTGTTACCCATCACTGCATCCCAGTGGGAGAAGATGTCCCAGCTGGCCAACATTGCAGCCTCCCCTCTGCTGAACTGGGAGGGATGGACCAGGCAACCAGGTACCAGCACAATCCCACTGCCCGCACGGTGGATGTGAACTCCAGTGGACACCCTCTCTCCAGGGTTCAACCATCACCCCCAGCCTGTGATGATCTTGGAGTTTGTCCCCCCAAGGAATCTTGCCCATAAAGAGGGTCTCCAGGGAGCTCTCAAGCACGACAGGGGACATGAGGTGGTAGCTCAGGGGACCACAAAGTATAGTGCTGAAGCCTTTGCTGCTGCATTTCTTGTCCAAGAATGACTTTGGTCTCTGTAATTTCAGGAGGAAAAGGTCAGGCCAGCTAAGTATCACAGCGTTGCTTCACAGCTGCATAGGGAGCCTTGAAAATTCTGTGTGTAATGGCAAGCACTTCTGGTGAGAAAAGGAGTTATTTTGGCCACATCTCTACCAGCCGGAGAAGGGGACCTTGCAGTGGACTGCTCTGCTCCAAGACCAACTCATCCCTTTTCTGCCTAGCTATACTGCTGGCTGCTCTTATGACCACACCTGGTAGCACAAGGTGACCCAAGGCTCCAGTGATGCACTGTGGTGAACCCTACCATATGGACTATGGGGTCTTCAGAGAAACCCTTTGGTGTGTGCACAGCCACAGCACCGATTGTGAGCTGAGCTCACCAGGCTGGCTGAGAGTGGAGGATGGACCTGTATGAAATATGAATGGAGCCAAGCTGGAGTGCACGAGTTGCTTTTGATGGTCAAAACACATCTCACCAAAGATTTCCTTGCTCTCCATGCACATCAGGTCAGTGTAAAACCAGGGTTAAACACTAGATACGCATCTCAGCATCCGCCAAGAGATGCACGATGCATCAGGATGGACTCCTCCACTCCCTCCCCACTCCCCGTACCACCGCCACCACCACTACCACCACAATGAGCACCTCTTGTCATAGAGGGGTTAATAAATGATGCAAGAAAGGAGCCCTTTAATGCACTGTGACCTTTGGCCTTTCATAAATCACAGTGTTGGGCTGCGAGTGCGCGGGGGGCACGAGGCAGTGGGGGGAGAGGATGGGAGGGGGTCCATGCAGCTGTGCCACGGAGTTGACATTGTTCCCACCATCACTAAAGTGCAACAAATCCCTCTATTGTGTTCCTGGTTTATCTGGTTCCTCTTGTTTATTAGCAGAGGTTGTTTGGCACTGGCTCCAGCCCTGGGCGGGTGGAAAGAGTGTTGGCACGCACCAGAGGAGGGGAGGGAGGGAGTGGGGGGGACTGGGCAGGAGGACGAGAGCAGTTCATCAATGGCTGTATTGTCCCATCTTTTTTTGTGGCTCCTGTAATGATATGTTCAAAAAAAGGGGATTAAATAAAAAAAAAAAAAGAGCCGGGGGGGGATGAGAGAGGGAGGGAAAGACAAACGGCACAGAAGGACTGGGTGAGAATGGCCGGTCTGGGCGCGCAGCGGATGCCGTCGCAGCTGGGGAGGATGGGTCGTGATGAAGCCGTGACGGGGCTGCTCTGTGCCTTTATGCTGCTTATTCAGGTCAGGAGTCGTGAGCTCCAGCATCTCAGGCTGAGCCCACCAGTGCCAACTCTATTCATGGCCAGCGAGGACCACGTGTGCACGGCAGAGAGGATGGGGCAGCAGGAGTCAGGGGCTGGGGCTGCTCTTAACGACCCTCAAGTCTGACTATGCCTTTGTACAGAATAGGTAGTTGTGGGGCACAGCATCTTCTCAAAGCACTGCCAGTGTCCTTCATCCCACTTGGTCCTCATTCTCCAATCTACTCGCCCATTATGAGAAGTACCAGGACCCCTTCCCCAATTAGCAGAGATTTCCTTGTGCCTAGACCTTGCATTTTTTCCTGCTGGAACTGCCTATAGACACATACCCATGGAGACCTCCACTAATTTTCTGGAATTCCCAACGTAAGAAGGATATGGAACTGTTGGAGCGGGTCCAGAGGAGGGCTACAAAGATGATCAAAGGCTTGGAGCACCTCTGCTATGAGGACAGGCTGAGACAGTTGGGGTTGTTCAGCCTGGAGAAGAGAAGGCTCCGGGGAGACCTCATAGCGGCCTTCCGGTACCTGAAGGGGCTACAGGAAAGCTGGGGAGGGACTTTTTCCAAGAGCAGGTTGTGATGGGACAGTTGGGAATGGCTTTAAATTGGAAGGAGGAAGATTTAGATGAGATATTAGGTAGAAATTCTTCATGCTGAGGGTGGTGAGGCAACGGCACAAGTTGCCCAGAGAAGCTGTGGATGGCCCCTCCCTGGAAGTATTCAAGGCCAGGTTGGATGGGTCTTGAGCATCCTGGTCTGGTGGGAGGTGTCCCTGACCATGGCAGGGGGGCTGAAACTGGATGATCTTTCAGGTCCCTTCCAACCCAAACCTTCTATGATTCTATGATTTTCATAGAAATCAGCAGACCAGTGCTGGAAGACAATGCAGTTTCGTTGTCCAGTTTACCTAAAGTTGGATGATTGAGTGGATAAAACCACCAAGGCCACAGGGTCTTTGCTCATCATTGCTCTGCCTGTTGCTACCCATGGAGCTGAACTGATGCAAGCACCCCTAAGAGGTGCCCATCCCACCATAAGTGGCCTTACTGAGATCAGAGAAAAATTTATTGAGATAAGAGTGGAATTCCATTTGGGATGTTCAAAGGCATTTTCTAGTTCATCTCAGGCCACTTCCAGGCTGGTTTTATCCTACATCGGCTGTTTCTGCTCCAATGTCTCCATCACCTCAGAGGTGGCATGTAGGGGCACGTTGATTTGAACAAGCAGAGGAGCTTTGCTATGACTTCTTTTTCCAAATGGCAGAAGTCAGAGACTGAAACATTCTGCTGAACTTGAAATAGCAGGTTTTATTTTGTGGTTATTAGGCTCTTGTTCCTGACCTCTCATCTTTCAACTTGGGTCAAATTATAAATACAAAATGCTGATTTGAAATTAAATGTCAGGAATTCCCTTTGAAAATGTCCATTCACAACATTTTGGCATTTAGAAAACAGAATAATTCAGGAATATTGTCTTGAAATGATATGTTTTGATATTTTAAAATTCCCCCTCCCGCATTCACTTTCCAGCCACAAGTTCTTGTTGAATTCAGTCTGAATCTGCAAGTGGTTTCACTCCCCTAAAGTCCCATTTCTTGGCAAATTACTTACCAGTAAGTGCTTCACCGGTACCAGTCATTCCCACCCTGATATGATGCCAAACCTTTGCCATCCCTGGGAGGTCTCAGGGTCTCCACAAAGTGCTGGAATGTGCCTGGATTCTTGGTTTCTCTAATTCTCACCTTGCTCCAAGTGACCTCAGGACTCACAGCAGGTCTGCCACCAACCTGTACCACCCACTCCCTGAAGGTCAGTTGTGAAGTACAGGGCTGGCACAGCTGTAGCTTTGTGACATATGAGGAGCTGGGTGGTAAGGCTGTGAAGATCTGAAGGTGTAGGAGAAGTGGAGGGGAGGACAGAAGGGGACAGGATAGATTCTCACTTATTGTTGGCATGTGTGATAATCGACACAGAGGGACATCTCCTCACCTGAGTGGAAAATGAAGTGCACCAAAGGTGAGAAAAAATTCTGACTTGATTAAAGCTAACAATTTATACCCTCTTTTTCCATGTAAACATAAAATGAGAGCTTGAACCAACCCAGGGACCACATAGAGATATGTCAGGTAGTGACGACTGGATTATACAGTCACCAACAGCTTCCCATTTCAAGAGTGGCTCAGCTCCCCACCTCCTCCTCCGCACATAACACTCCTTCTCCAACACAAGTCTGAGCTGCTTCTCTGCTATAGGAAATTCCCAAACCTAAAGCTGGCAGCCCACAGTCTGATGCTGTTCCATATCCAGCAGGTACCTTCATATCCAATGTCATCCAAAGTAACTTCATCTAAGAAGAAAGAAAGAGTAATTCCCACCAGCTGTCGGTATCACTACTTGTTCAGATAAAACATCCAGGTCCACTCGTCCTTCCCATCCTCCTCATCTTCCAGTCCAGTGAGAGGGGACTTCATAGGACTTTTGGATTACAAACCCAAAGAGTTGTAGGGTTTTGCTTGGGAAAATGTGGTCCCACAATGAGTTTAGCAGCAACCTGGAAACAGAGCACAGTTTGCCTGTGCCAGCTTGAACTGGTAGCAACATCAAACTCTACAGCTAAGCTGGACAGTCACAGGAGTTTACTGAAGCCAAATCCCCTTCTAAGGCTCCCATGTGTTGCTTTTTTCTCATGGGCAGTTTAAGCTTATCCTAACCTAAGACTACCTACCAATCTTATCAGCCTTGGCAGCAGGTGGCACTGGTGACTTTGAAGGAGATGCTCTTGTCTGACCAGAGTATGTCATGTCACATCACAGAAAAGACAGAGTGCTGGGATCTGGATTTATAACAGGCAAGTGCACTCCTGAGCGTCCTCAAAGGCAAAGTCTAGGCTGAGAGCAGCATCGGAATCACACCACAGATGTCCCCAAAAGTCTTCAGCAATGAGGACCAGTCAGGTTGCCTCAAGGTTGTGCCTGCAAAGCACTGTAGTTTGCAGCACCTCACCTTCCACATCAACAGATAACGGAAGAGAAGATAAATTCTCATCATGCACATGAAGAGGACATCTCATCCCAGACAGTGTGGGAGACACTCCTTGGACACCAAAGCCTCAACTATGCTCATTGTGTTCCTAATTCTGCTTTCAGTGGCATCCATTAAGGCAGGGACGGGACTGTGGTTCTTACCATGAACTTAACAATCTGAGGAGTTGTCAAGAATCTTACCATTAGGCTTTGGTTTCCAAACCCCAGGGAAGTTCAAGGAATCACTTGTCTGCCAGGGATGGCCTAGGAGTTTTCAAATGGGTATCAGCATTAACCTGGAAAATCATAACAAGCCTAGATCAAGCTCCTAATCAAGAGGTACATTTGGTACCTTTTAAACCCAAGTGCCACCTCTTGGGAAGAGGACAGGCCCCGCACCTCCCAGAGAGTCCAGTCCTGCATGTTTTACTCGAAAGCAGGAGAGCAGTCACAGCCTGTCGCCCCCGGGACGTGCGACACAGTGACTAGAGGAGCATGGCACTGCTTGCTGAGCATCCTGGCCCAGATGGCACAGCTGAACCTGCCTGGTGGCAGGACTCCCCAGCACTGCCGGCTGCATCAGTGTCTGCTCCCACACTGCCTGAAGCACAGCTGTCTTGTGTCCCCCCTCCTCTCCCTACCCCCCAGGAGACTGCACAGCATCCATGGTCCCCTTGGCCACCAACGTGGCCCCTCTCTCAGGGATCTGCTCTCTCACTGCTCAGCTCTGTCTGAATCAAGGCATGAGAATTTCTCCCTCATTCGCACAATCATCTTGCCTTGCCCCCCAGCCATCAAAATCCTCTTTCCCTGCCTCCCTCCTTCTCCTTCCCGCCGCCTCCCCCTTCTCTCCCTGGAACTTCCCTGCAGCTGCAGAGCTGGCCAGACAATCGGGTGTTTTAGAGAAATACATTTTTGGGCTAATTTGCCATGCATAAGTGTTTCTCTTACCCTTTAAAGGCAGGGAACAAAGAGCACATTCTCTGGGAGCTCTGCCCTGTTGTGAGCAGCCCTGCAGCTGTACAGCACTGTGCTACCCTCCGCTCTCCTGCTCCACTCTCTGTGTAAGGAGATGGAGCTCTGCTTCTCCCCAGGACCACAACATCTCCTACTCATTGCTACAAATTTCTTCCTTTTTGTTTTTTTCTTAAAAAAACAGAGCCAGAACGAGTGGGAAGGGAAGGGATTTGGCAGCACTGTCACCTAGACTGACTTGCCACATCATGCAGGTACAGTCTTTTACAGGTCATCTTGTCCAACCCCCCTGCAGCGAGCAGGGATGCCTTCCACTATATCAGGTTGCTCAGAGCCCCATCCAACCTGGCCTTTAACACCTCCAGGGTGTTTATTTGGAAACAGTCTGAATTTTCCTTTATTTGAGGCTTAATCCTGCATCCGAGTTCTGTATTTATTTTATCTCCTCAATAAGTAACGTTGTGGCAATGCACTACACGCACCATATTAGACTGCACAAAATTTTCCCTTGTCCAGGAAACCTAGTAATTAAAAAATAATTCATGTGGGAGGCTGTCAGGTCGTATTCTCTCACTTCAAACACTGCTGGCCATCTCTGGCTGGGAAACTTCTCCGACAGGAGCATTTTCCATCTTAAGGCTGAGTGATAAACACATTTGACCTGGTGGACCATATCAGGAAGAAGATGCAGATGTTCTGGTATGAACCATTCACAGATTGTGGGAGAAGGAGATGGCTTGGAGCAGCTGGAACTACAGACATTGAGGGACTAAAGGTTTTTGTCAGCCTTTTGGGAATCCCATTTCAGCACTTGCTGATGAACCTTTTTCCTATCCATGGAAAGCTGGTCCAGCAAACAGCTTCCAAGATAAGGTAACAGTTCCGGTACAAGCTAAAGGAGGCTTTTAAATCAGCCACAGTGAAGTCACTCGCCCATTTCAGCAACACTGTACCCAGGCCGACCCTTCCCACCAGCCCACTCCCATCCACCTTAAACACTAATTCAGTCCAAACCAGCCCAATTTTCAGCTCCACAATCAACAAAGTCTAAGGCAGCTAAAGCAGAGTCTAACACAGTCAAGTCTAGCCTAACCAGAACATGTCTACCACAAGCTGCTAACTCAAACCTGCATTCAGGTAGCACTCAGTCCATGTAAGCATAGCTTAGCTGGATCAAAGCCTGAATAACTCAGGCCAAGCCAGCCATGCCCAGGCCATTCTAACCAAATTCAAGGCACACTCCATTCAGAGCCTGACTGGGCTACTGATGGATGAAAATCTGGGCATGAGCCAACAATATGCGCTCACAGCCAAAGGCCAGCTGTGTCCTGGGCTGCATCAGAAGAAGTATGACCAGAAGGGCAAGGGAGGTGATTCTAACCCTCCACTCTGCTCTTGTGAGACCCCACCTGAAGTGCTGTGTCCAGCTCTGGAATTCCCAACATAAGAAGGATATGGAACTATTGGAACGGGTCCAGAGGAGGCCACAAAGATGCTCAGAGGGCTGGAGAACCTCTGCTATGAGGACAGGCTGAGACAGTTGGGATTGTTCAGCCTAGAGAAGAGAAGGCTCCAGGGAGACCTCGTAGCGGGATCCCAGTACTTAAAGGGAGCCTACAGGAAAGATGGGGACAGATTTTTTTAGCAAGGACAAGGAGTAATGGTTTTAAACTAAGGGAGGATGGATTTAGGCTGGATGTAAGGAAGATATTTTTCATAATGAGGGTGGTGAAACTCTGGCACAGGTTTCCCAGGGAGGTGGTGGAGAACCCACCTCTGGAGGTGTTCAAGGCCAGTTTGGATGGAGCAACCTGATACAGTGGAAGGTGTCCCTGCTTACTACAGGGGGCTTGGGCCAGATCACCTATAAAGGTCCCCTCCTACCCAAAGCATTCTATGATTCCATAGTCTAGCCTGTCCAGTTGCACTCAAAATTCTAACCCAGTAAGGCAGTGAACCAGCATGTGCCAGATGCAAGGCAATGGAGGCTCAGCTCTGAGACACTTGAAAGGCATTTTCAGGTAAAAATGTTTGGATCTTACAGAGGTCACCCTGGCTTTAGGAGCTTGTGGTGTTTTATCTTAAACAGGTTGATAGCACTGACCCCCTTTTATACACCCTGCATATTGTACTGATACAGACATGCTCATTCTTGAGTTCTCTCCCACACCTTGCTCTCTATCGCTTTGCCTCCAGCAGATCCTCTTGACTTGTATCCAGATGGATCTCTTGCTAAAACAGATAGGGAATTTGCTTTAAAATTCTTCCATCTGCTTTAAGAACAGATGGAAAAAAGATGGGAGAGGAGAGGAGAGGAGAGGAGAGGAGAGGAGAGGAGAGGAGAGGAGAGGAGAGGAGAGGAGAGGAGAGGAGAGGAGAGGAGAGGAGAGGAGAGGAGAGGAGAGGAGAGGAGAGGAGAGGAGAGGAGAGGAGAGGAGAGGAGAGGAGAGGAGAGGAGAGGAGAGGAGAGGAGAGGAGAGGAGAGGAGAGGAGAGGAGAGGAGAGATTGCATCAGCAGAAATTCATTTGGGGGAACACGTAATGTAGGAAAAGGTGAAGACCTTATAGAATTGAGACTGAGATCCTGAGTTTCTAAAGTAGGAAAGGCCAGCTTGGAAGAAATGATAGCTAGAAGAACATACAGCAGAAGAAATGTAATCAGCAACATCACCCAAGTGCTATGACAGTTGAGCCTCACCTGGCAAAGCTCAGTAAATCCCTCAGTTCCTTCTTGACTCTTTGAGCTCCCTGCACTCAGCAAGGTCAGCAGCCATACACATGTAAGAACTTAGACAGAACAGGGAGCCATTAGTGGAGCCAAGGCTCAAAGCCACACAGGTATTGATAGTACGGTGGCACTTGGTCTACATAGAACACCACCTGCACTTAGCTTGGCTGAGGTCTTAATGCTCTGAGACGCCTGCCTTCCTGTACTGTGAATGAGTTGTGTGAGGGAGCAGTGGGGAGCTCTCTTCTTGTAAAGTGACTCCAGTAAGTACCAGTCAGGTATTAAAACCACAATGCCAAGAAAAAGTCAATTTCTGCCAGACTCAGAGTTGTAACAGTGAAAATCCCATTGAGCAAAGGGTTTAATCATGTTTATCATCGCCTCCGGGTAAATGTCCTTCAATCCTTCTAGGAGTGTCCCTGACAGGACTGTGGGAGCCATCACACAGCACAGGCAGTCTGAGTTGCAGAGGTAAGAGGAAATCAAGACCAAGTGCCAACACAAACAACCAAAAGCCCAGGATGAGGACAGTCGGAGCAAAATTCAGCTCCAGCGTTTGTGGTTACCATCTCAGAATGACAGAGAGAGTGACAGAAAGGAGAGCAAAGGGAGAGAGAAAGTTAGGGAATGGGGGAGGGCCAGGAGCCTGCAGACTTCTGTTGCCACATGATTTTATTTTCCTGGCTGTTTTCAAAGCGCTGCTCTAACACACGCACACGAGTCCCATGTGATTGCTCACTTACGAAAGCACAGTCGTCATGTTGTGTGCATCTCGCATCCGCTCGGCAGCCCACCTGACTGCGGGCTCTGCACCCACGGCATCCTCCTCATCTGTGCCATTGAGCCAAGGGGCATGGGTGATCCATGGTGGGTGGACACTCCTCCTGCCCTTGCAAGAAGGACCATCTTTCCTTTTCCAAACTGCTCTTTGCTTCTCTTTGCCTGGTACTATGTGAGGAGGCTCCAGAGGCAGGATGCTGTCCCTTCTGAGAAAGTTTTTATTTCAGATCTGTCTGTCTCACTTCTTTTGATTTGCAGAGCACCTGGAAGCAAGCTGAGACACAAACTAACCTGGCATAGGCCGATATCCCGTATTTCATTTTCAAATAGGTGCAGATTCTCTTTCTTTGGGTAGAAATTTTTCTTGTACCATCATCGCAGAAGTCCCATTTCATGCAAGGATTCCCTGAATAGAAGAGAAAACCTCCTTAGAAAGGGCAGAAAGGAGGCTAAGGGAGAGTGCTTACAATGAAATCATAGAACCATAGAATGGTTTGGGTTGGATTTTGAATTCAATTGTATAGAGAAGCCCTAACTCCAGCAAAATTATTCCTCTTGGCCAAAGGGAGGCCTAAGACGTGAACAAGAGATACGCATTTTGTGAGAATGGAGTTTTTGAAGGGGAACCAAATTCACAGAGGTTGTGATCGGACAAGATTACACTGCAGTAAAATATATTTTTAAGGATGGTGTTTTCTTTTCCTTTCTCTCTCTACAGTCCTAGGAGCCAGCATCCCTAGAAAAAATGTCAATGGAAAAGAGTCATCACCTCATATGCTACAAACATGCTTCCAGTGATCTTTACCAAAACCAAAGCTCCTATGAAGAAAGGACATCTGACATTTTAAAACGTTGTTACGGTCAAACCGCTTAACATCATCCCTACCTCCTTTTCCCAGACAACCAATCCTTGCTTTAAGTTGCCCAAGAGGCAATGCCACCACCTCACCACAAAGATTACGCCTCCCATGGCCATGCCTCTTTCCTTTGGGCTCAGTAAGCCACATTCACGAAGGGTTAATTCAACCAGGGCCTTTTACTCCAAGTTGTTTTCCAAGAAGCCCAGAGAATAGGTCTCTTGTTACAAACATGGCTTCTGGGCATTTGGTGATGCTTTCCCTTTTCTCTCTCTCTGTACCACAAAAGAATCTTTTGTTCTTCTCCCTCTGTCTCATTTACTCTCCCCCACCCTGAACTCGCCTCTTCCCTCCATTGGCTGCCAAGTGACTAAGGAATGGCAAAAAATGACCACAGCTCGGTCATGGCAAATATTTCTTCAGCTATTATCTGATAGAGACCTTGAGCATCTATGAGAAGGACCCTCTGCCTTCCCTCAGGCTTCTCCTCCAGATGGGGAAAAATTAGTCAGACACAACAGGGCAGGATATAAGTTGAATCAGCCCAACATGCCAATGGAAATGTCTTGCAAATGGAGTCATAGTGCCTGTTTCAGGAAAATAAAATGATGGGGACCCAGAACTGGCACGACTCCAGTGGCGGCTTCAATGGGTCTAGGTTTTTATAGGAACTCTGCATTTATTAAAAAACACGAAAAGCACAAAAAAGCCACCTTCTTGCCTCCACATTTCCTGATTCAGCTGTTTGTAAGCTGGAGCTGACATTCGTTGTCAGATGAGTTGTAGTGTTGGATATTTTCTCCTCACCGTTGCTGTAAATCCTCTTGAGCATGATTTCCCATGACAGAAAAGCTGTGGCAAATCCCCAGGGACATCACGTCTTCCCACACCCCATTGAAACGATACCTCAGGCATTCCCACAGACATCCTTCTTGCTATGGTCTCCTTGCACATACTGCTCCACTGAGTCATTTCGCACGTACATACCTAGACGCATAAAAGTTCACGTGATGCTAAAAGTCACTGCAACTTCCACAATGACCTTTCTGCAACAGAAACAATTTCCCAGCCAAATTCCCACCTCCCTACCTTTTTGAGCATTTGGGTATATCCTTCACTGATACTGACTTCTGCAAGAAAACCTAATTCGTCTGCCCCATCTGTAGAAAATCTTGCTGTTTCTGCCTTTCTGTTCATCTTCTCTACTGACCTTCTTTGCCTCCTCTGGCTACCGTTTGTCCCAAGTCCATCTCCGTCCATGTCGTGCTTTAGGTGAACATGGCATAAGCTCCTGATTCCACCTGCCAAACTTTATGCACTCTTCTCCCATCCAGTGCCTTAAGTATTTCGGAAGACCCTTGAGGTGGTCATTAAATTTCAGCCTTAGAGACTTCCTGCACACACGCGTACAAAGCTGTGGATGTAAGGCGTTATCTGGAGAATTTTTATTCCTGTAGAGAAGGGGAATGGACAACACAGATAAAAGGGCCATTATGTTCCCACATTAGAAGGACTTCTTGTCTGGTGGATTTTTAACCAAGCTGGTTAAAACATCATCAAAATGGTGCACTGACCAACTCCTTATATTCATATGACTGTGCTCACAATAATTTGTGCTAAGTCAACCATATCTGTTTCCAAACCGCCTGCAGAGCAGTTTTCATTGTGAAACATCGAACCCATCCAATATGTAATAATTAATGAGTATGTAAGAATCCTCTTGGCTTGATAACATCTAAATTAATCCCAACGCAGACACAGAGATCCTTACTGCAGTCTCAGCTGTGCCCCACTGCTCCCACAGTAGCTCTGTCCCACAGTGTGCTCACCAGGAGCATATAGTCAGCCCAAGCAGGTAAACACTGATCATCTCCATCACAAAGGACAGGCACCCTGAGATGAAGACTCTCACCCTGGTTGAAAAAGCAAGTCTCTGGCAGATCTAGAAACTCAGTAATTTAAGCATTATGTGTCTAATGCTATAAATACAAACTTCCTCAATAAGCAGTGCCCCTGATGAAGCAATGCATTGCTGGATCCTCTTAGAAACCCCCATTTAACAATGTTGAAACTAAACGAAAAGATTTGCTTCTCCCTGGTTCCAACTCCCCTTCACAGGGTGGGATCCCACATTCCTGCAGTGAAGACTACTGTAGTCAAAGACATTACACTGCCTGAGAGCCCTGTCAGGTTCATCTTTGCACCCCATGGAGACCAAGAGATCATCTGCTGAAGTCTCTTTGGAAAACAAGAACCTACCACCATCTCTTTTACAAATGAGATGCCCAAGGGTGGATTATGGATTCTTACTTAGATAATTTTGGATGAATCAAGAAAAGAGGGGAGGGAGAGCTGAGTGGCTAAATAAAGCCAATGAGATCACATGTTCCGCCTTTTTATCTGCTTTTCTCTTTCTGCTTTTGGACAACAAAGCTTCCTTTCATACAGAAGAAGGGGGTAGGGAAGCTGGGGAGAAGGGGTGTCAGAGTCACCCCAATGGCCCCCGGTCACTTATCCACACTCCTCAATGTGATGTTCCCACTGACAGAGACAGAAAAAAAACAGTGATCTCATGATTCCAGAAACGATTCGTGCAAACAGCCCTGGGAGATGAGGGGTGATGGGGACAGGAAAGAGGGGCAAAGGATGAGCGAACAAAGATGAGAAAGAGAGACGAAAGGGTAAGGGGACATGGGAAGCAGGACCTTGCAGGACAACTGTTGATAGAGTTAGAAATTGAAGGCCAGAATCAAAAAAAAAGGATGTGTAGAGAGATTGTAGGGAAAAGGAGAAGAAAGAAGAGTTTGGGGACCAAGGGTAATGGGACTGATGGAAAAAGGTTTGGTGAGACATTGCATGGCAGGACTGAGGGCAGAGTCTGGCATAAGAGTGGACCAAGTTGGTGAGGATATAGAAAAGGGAGTCTGGGCTCAGAGACAGCACGGTGGGACGAGGAACAAGGCTTCACATGAGTATGAGAAGGAAAGGAGAGGGTAGTACCTACAGCAGCCCAAAGGGTTGAGCAGAAGGGCTAAGGCTTACTGAAACTTGTTACTTTTGTTTACTCCTTATACAAACCCAGGTCAACGCATCTGCCTAGAGAATAATCCTGATGTCCTGCAGCCCCAGAGCCAACAGATGCCAGGAATATGATGGGGAGAGAGATTCACTACCTGAGGCATTTGGCCATGTCCAAGGGAGGCAGTGGTAAGGCAGCGGGGCTTGAGACAAACTGCCTGGTTTCCACTTTGGTTGGGCTAATGTCTCTGCAGGAGACCTTCACACCTGCACAGAGAAGCACTGAGTGTGTACCACACCTCACCAGCCATCAGCCACTTCCTTCAGTCTTCTTCCTTTCCTTCCCTTCCCTCCTGTGCTTTCTTTCCTCCTTCGTTCTTCCCTCTCTCCGCCTTTCCTTGCCGCCTCCCCACAGGGAGACAAGGGCTTAGCGCAGTTGGCAGAAGTAGCTCCTTCTTCTCCATCCCTCCCAGGTGTCCTGCCACCCCAGCAGCCCTTGTTCCTTGCCAGTGAAGCAGCCAAGGCCCAGCAGATGCTTTTGAGTCCGCAGGGCTCCTAATACATCTGGAACAAAGAGGGGGACAAAGGATGAGGGCAACAACTAAAAGAAAAAGTGTGTCCATAACAAGCTGCCATATCCATGTCTCACAGCTCTCCCTGACACTGGTCTGTCCCAGGGGGCTCATCAGGCTTCTCCCCTCTTCTGGCTGCTCAGTGGCAGCTAATTGGTAACCCACTGACAGTCTCTGTCCATCACTCCTCTCTGCACACAATGGGGTAATTAAACCCTGACCCTCTGCTCCTTTTATCCATTTCCTCTGTGCAATCACTCCCCAGAACAGCAGAGGGGAGGGCCTGCTGTGCTGTGGAGGCTCCTGCCCCAGCCTCCAGCTGTGTTGAACACGTAAAGCATAGGAAGGATTCGATCTGAAAAGAAAGATGCTGAGAGAGCAGCCAAAGATGTATTGAGTGGTACAAGGCTTCCCACATGCTTATGCTGAGCTCTGCTAAGTTACCTCTGGCATGGACATTTGTAAACCTTCAACTCTTTATCATCATGCCCACAGGTTTTCCAGCATCGTCCCCTGACCATGCATACCTACAGCAAACCCACGTGGCACTGTCATCCACATGTCCTCAGGGCAGTGCCAGATGTGGGTGCTCAGCTCAGGTCTAGCAAAACTTTTCAGGACCTCCAGACTCAGGCTTGCTACCCCATAACATCACCCAGCTTAGTTGGTATCATAGAACCATAGAATGCCCTGAGTTAGAAGGGACACATAAGGATCATCAAGTCGGACTCCTGTCCCTGCACTGGACAAGCCCAACATTCACACCGTGTGTCTGAGGATGTTGTCCAAATGCTTCTGGAATACTGCCAGGCTTGGCACAGTGACTGCTTCCCTGAAGAGATATTCCAGTGCTCCACCACCCTCTGGATGAAGAACTTTTTCCTAGTGTCCAACCTAAACCTCCCCTGGCACATCTTTCTGCCATTCCCTTGAGTCCTATCATTGGTCACCAGAGAGAAGAGAATATACGTCCATGCCCCAGCCCAAAGCTTCTGCACTCCCTGGTGTGAACGCATTGCCTCCACTTGGGCTAAGCCCAGTGCCTCAGGCCTGACACGTCATTGAACACCTGCAGAAGGGCAAATGGAGTTAGTGGCAGGACAGCAGAGCACAGCAGGTGCTGGCCCAGGCAAGGCAATGTTGCTCTTGCCTGCATGGCAAGACAAGGGAGGATGTACCCACGGACAGACAGGAGTCACAAAACCAGAGACTCATAGAATAATAGAATGGTTTGGGCTGGAAGAGAATTAAAGAACATCCAGTGCCAACCCCCCTGCCACAGGCAGGGACACCTTCCACTGGATCAGGTTGCTCTAAGTCTCATCCAGCCTTGCCTTGAACACCTTCAGGGAGGAGGCATCCACAACTTCTCTGGGCAACCTGTGCCAGTGCCTCATCACCCTCACAGTAAAAAATTTTTTCCTAATATCTAATCTAAATCTGCCTTCTTTCAGCTTAATAAACGCCAGGAAGTCCTTTTTTTTCCTTTCTTTCCTTTTTTTTGGCTTTCTGGCACTTCACAAAATTTATTACGTAGATTGATAAACAGCCAGAAATGATGCCAAGCAACTCAGACTCAGCTTCCTCCTCTCTACCCTGAGTGGGGAAGCTGTGTCCCCTCCCACACATGAGCAAGAAGGGCTGGGGCCACCCAGGGAAGGGCATGACGGGTAAAGCAGTGCCCCTGAACAATTAAGCACTGTCCCAGGCACTGCACACCCCTGTCCTGGGAACAAAAGAGTCACACACAAGAGACCTGACTGTGAAGCCTTCATCCGCTTTCATCACTGACCCCCCAGGGCAGTCAGGGCACAAGGTCAGTCCACTTAAACTCCAAACTCAGCCAGAAATAGAGCTGGGAAGTGGGCAAGGGTGGCCAAGTGCAGGGGTCCCCAACCATTTGAGGGGTTATTAGACTGAGCCATTTCATTTCATCAAAGACACATTTTTTTCTGGAAGGAAAATGGAGAGCAGCGGGTGTGAATGGAATAAGGGGGAGTCAGGGTGTTCACCGTGAATTATGACCACTCTTAACAAGAGTCTTTTACATTGCAGAGGTGAGGAGAGGATGGGGTAATTGGGCATGTTAGACCCATGCACAATGAGGGCAAGACTCAGCCTGTTTCCCACCCTCCACTCTGCCACTGCTCATGAGATGTGGTCCCCCATACACCCCATCACTATTCCACTGTGTGGCTCTACATCCCAACAGCTTAGCCCAAGGACTGTGCAATAGTGTGTGGTCTTGCCTCTGAAAGTTGCTTAATAAATTATCATAAAAAACATCAGCCAAGCTAGGACTCACGCCTTCCACCTGCAAGGCCTCAGATAACCCATTAGACTTTAAGTCAGGTTGCAAATACTGTCTTTGCATGTAATGTCTTTTTAGAGCGAGTCCAGAGGAGACCATAAAAATGATCCAAGGGCTGGAGCATCTCCCATATGTGGACAGGCTGAGAGAGTTGAGTTTGTTCAGCCTGGAAAAGAGAAGGCTCTGGGGAGATCTTATAGCAGCTTTCCAGTACTTAAAGGGGCTACAGGAAAGCTGGGGACCAGCTCTTTATCGGGGAGTGCAGAGATAAGAAAGGGGTAACAGTTTTAAGCTGAAAGAGAGGAGATTTAGATTAGATGTTAGGAAGAAAGTTTTTACTGAGGGTGGTGAGGCACTGGCACAGGTTGCCCAGAAAAGTTGTGGATGCCCTGTCCCTGGAGGTCTTCAAGGCCAGGTCGGATGAGGCAACTTGATCCAGTGGGAGGTGTCCCTGCCCATGGCAGCAAAGTTGGAACTGAATGGTCTTTCAAGTCCCTTCCAACCCAAACCATTCTATAATATAGGTAACAGCTGGACCTTCATGAGGTCAGCACTGAACAGGATATTAGTAGGAGGTAAGAACCGATGCTCCTGAGCTCTATCTCCTTGACTAGGAGGAGAAATCTCTGGAGATAAAGTTAAGGAGGAATGAAAAGTGTTTGGTGCACGCGGAAATACAATGCATCTTCCACAGAGTATTGTCCATTTCAGCAGACTTCTTCCCTCTGGAGAAGATTCTACTAATCCTAAATGCAGGAAATCTAAGAGGAAGGACCATTTCAACAACTTGGCGGGGGAGGACAAAGTACAAAATAGGGAGTTTTACTCCCAAGAAAGGGAGATATTGCCATCCAAACACTTAACCAGAACTCCAAAGGAGGACAGTGATACTGTGTTCTGCTGAAATTCTATAGGGCAAGCACTTGGAGCTTGGTGCCCCCACAGGGAAGGACATCTCCAGCTTGTCAGAATGAACTGAAGGTGCATCTCATTCTGGGAAGAGTTTGAATGCAGCAGCAGCAAGTTGTACAGGTTGGGAATCAAGCAGTCTGGTCATTTGTAGCCATGTTCTCATTGTTTCTTGTCCCTTCCTCTCCCAGCTGGTAGCCCCAGGATTCATGTGCTAACAGCAAACACCCACCCTGGTGTTTGATAAACCACCCCTGCATAGGACTGTCACCTGTTCCACCTGAGTGGGGCCACCACCACCTCCATCTCCCCCCTACACCATGCGGAGGCCCCTGCAGGGGTCTGGAGCGCCCAGCAGAAGTGAAGCAGGGACACAGCAGGCATGATGTGGAGTGGTGAACAGGGAATAAACTTAATTCACTTAAAGTTCCCCCAAACCATAAAACATGTTTTGAGGGACAGCAATTAAGGAGGATGTTAGCACAGTGTCAGTCGTGTTGACGCTAACAACAGTAGCAGAAAAGCAGCCAGAGACACGAGATTCAGCACAGACCCAGTTCAAAGAAATATGTCTGAGTGCAAGAAGCCAACTAGTCATGTAGCATGTGATCTGCTTGCAGACTCCTTATTACACTTTATGAAAGACAAGCAGAAGGGAGTTTGACTCTCAGACCCTGGGCTGACTTTTCATGGGTTGTCGATTTAAAGGTGGAAAAATGCCTGTACTTGCAAACTGAGCCCTCTGAATGCAAGCTGTATTGGGAGGCAGTGAGCCCACTTTTCTGGATAAAGCTGAATTTCAAATGTTTATAGAACTAATCAAAGCCATTCTTGAGAACAAATGGCTTCCTGGGATTTTTAACAGACTGGCCAGCCTTATGGTTTTGGATTTTAGATTACCATTTGCAGGAATAATACATTACTTATTCCTTTGGGAGGAGGCAATTGGCTGGATTTCTAATACTGAGACAGACATGGCTTTAGGACATAGGCAGGTTCATTCTCCATCTCACATAGAGAGAATCCCATCGATCTTGGACATGTTGGAGCGACCGTATACAAAAGGCAGGGTCAGTCAGCACACGCATACAAGGGTTGATGCTTCAGGGACGAACTGAAGGATGTACACAACGCACACACATCAGTGGAGCAGCTCAAACCCAAGGCACATCAGACCTACGGGTTTTGACTTTGTCAGTATCAGCAGGTCTGGGGGTTTTTTTACCCCAAGCCAGTTTTGCCTCTTATTCTTCTTTCTGATGGCAGCAGCTGCCAAGAAAGGAGACATTCACTGGCTGGTTTTTCCCCTTGAAGGTCTAGTAGCAAAAGTGGACCCAGGAGAAACAGGGACCTGGGACTTCTTTTAACCCGCCTGTTGCCCAGCCACGCACAAGGCTCTGAGCAATCCTCTTGGGCACAACCATATGATTTATGCTATGCAGGTGTTCTCCTGTTTCTTTCCAGTAAAGAGGTCAAACATTCCACCGTTGCAAACCCACTCTGCCAGAATCCAGACCCCTTTCCTGCCGCAGATGTTCTTGGTAATGTCCACACGGTGGAGCTCCCCTCTTAGAAACGAAGCCCAGCTTGGGTGGCCCGGTGGACAGCTCCATCCGGGGCGACCCTGCAAAGCCCATGGTCAAGAAGGGGGAGACAGCAAAGGGACAGTGTGGGACTCTCAGATCACTAACCCACTGCAGGAGGCAGTCCTGCCCTGGCGTGGGACAGACAGCTGGCCCAGCTTCTGCCTTTGCTGACGATCTGCTGCGTGACATTTTGCTTAATTATCTCCTGTCTTTATTAACTGCTAGCTTTGGGGAAGGTTATGCCAGGTTTCGTCTGTGCTCAGCAGTGCCCAGCTTGCCAGAGGCTGGAATTCAGTGGGTGCTGCAATGTAACTGTACTTGTTAACAAACCTGTTAACTCCCAGCTGTCCACAGCGAAGTTGCACGCTCTGAGGAGGACAGGGGGACAAATATTTTTCTAAAGACTGAATTTTGAAGTAAGTATTTAAGAAGAAAGCTATGGAGAGTTGTTTTGATCCAAGAATTTGAAGAACTACTACAGAAGAAAATGTGTAATTAGAGCCACGAAGACGATCAGAGGGCTGGAGCACCTCCCATATGAGGACAGGCTGAGAGAGTAGGATTTATTCAGCCTGGAAAAGAGAAGGCTCCAAGGAGACTTTATAGCAGCTTTCCAGCACTTAAAGGGTGCTACAGGAAAGCTGGGGAGGGGCTTTTTATCAGGGAGTGCAGGGAAAGGACAATGGGGAACAGTTTTAAGTTGAAAGAGGGGAGATTTAGATTAGATATTAGGAAGAATTTTTTTTCCTGTGAGGGTGGTGAGGCACTGGCACGGGTTGCGCAGAGAAGTTGTGGCTGTCCCATCCCTGAAGTCTTCAAGGCCAGGGTGGATGGGGCTTTGAGCAACCTGATTCAGTGGGAGGTATTCCTGCCCATGGCAGGGGGAGTGGAACTCGATAACTTTAAAGTCCCTTCCAACCTAAACTATTCTATGATTCTATTCTATGATTCTATGTTTCCAAATGTTGCAGGGTCTTTCTCAGGATCACAGTATCACGGAATCTGTCCAGTTAAATTTTCACTATCCCTATGGATGGATATTTCTCCACCTCTCTGGGCTGCTGCAACAATGCTTACCCATCCTTATAGTAATTATTTTCCTTTTATCTAACCTGAGTTTCCATGCTGCAGCTTATGACCCCTGCCTCTTCCCTTTTGCTGTGCAAAAGCTGTTCTTCTCTTATCATCCTCAGCCAAGTGCTGTTGTACCGTTGAGACTCAGCAAGTTCCTCATGTAGAGATTAGGACCTGGCTCACCAATTCTATTGCTTCACTGATATAAAACTCATGTCAGCATCCAGGGTCAGGATGTCAGTCTCTTCTTTTCAGAGAGCTCCCACCTGAAGGACTGCATTTCTCATGCAGCTTCCCTTCATAAATAAATCATCTCTCAGACCCAGGACTTCAAAGTGATTATTAACAGCAAGCTCCTGACCTTGTACTCCAGCATTGTGGGTGGCTTCAGTCAGCATTTAGATGTATGAAGCTGAGAGGTTCATGAAGCTGCACGCTGCAAACACTAACCACCCTCTCAGCCAGCAAGACAGGTCATTGTTATTGGCCAGTCCTTGTGCCGTTCCTGGTTGCGGAGGAGTTTTAAGGGCTTTATTTTTTTGATCTGTGTCAAGAAGCCAGGTTTGGCAGCCTGATAATTGCTCAGAAGCCAGCAGCAGCTGAAAGAGGTGACACATAATTCAACAGGCCACTGCATTCTTATGGGAAACAAAAACATTCTTCTTGTGATGGTGTTGTCTTGATGGAGGCAGAAAATTCATTTGAACACTTAACCACTACCCCACACATACACTGCCGAGGAGGAAAACATGTGGAAGCTTGGTGATTCTGCTGTGCTCAGTGGCTTCCAAAACACTGCTTCCACAGGTCCCTGCTGGCCTGCCAGCAGTAGAAGCAATTGTGCTAATCAGTTTCAAAGCCCTTTGTGTCCCTGCTGTCATCTGAATCATCAGTCAGGGACGTGTTCACATTCAAAAACGCCCTTCTGAAACGCTCCCTTCTGTGGGAGGCCAGCCTTGGGTGTGTCTCTGTAGGGTGCATCACCTTCCATAGGTTATACCTTTGTATTTTTACAAGTGACAAGCACAAGAAAGCATCTTTTTCTTGAGGTGGGCACGCTTTGGGTGCCCTTTCTGCTGACTGAACAGCTGATAGCTCTCCACAATCCACTAATAACAGCAGTAGGAGAAGCCATGGCACTGCTGCCTCTTACGCTGCTGCTGCTGCTGCAACTGCAGCCTCCTCCTTCCTCGCTCTCTCTCAGCGACTCACTGTGCCCTAAGGCTCTCCTCAGAATCGTAGAATTGTTTAGGTTGGAAAGAACCTGGACAGGCTACACCAATTGGCCGAGGCCAAGTGTATGAGATTCAACAAGGGCAAGTGACAGATTTTGCACTTCAGCCACAACACCCCTTGCAGTGCTCCAGGCTTGGGGAAGAGTGGCTGGGAAGCTGCCTGGCAGAAAAGGACCTGGGGGTGTTGGTTGCCAGTCAGCTGAATATGAGCCAGCAGTGTGCCCAGGTGGCCAAGAAGGCCAACAGCATCATGGCTTGTATCAAAAATGGTGTGGTCAGCAGGAGTAGGGAAGTGATTGTGCCCCTGTATTCAGTGCTGGTGAGGCCGCACCTCAAATCCTTTGTTCAGTTTTGGTCCTCTTGGTACAGGAAAGACATTGAGATGCTGGAACATGTCCAGTGGAGGGCAATGAGGCTGGTGAAGGGTCTGGAGAACAAGTCCTGTGAGGAGAGGTTGAGGAATTGGGGTTGTTTAGCATAGAGGAGGCTGAGGGGAGACCTTACTGCTCTCTACAACTGCCTGAATGGAAGTTTTAGCGAGATGGATGCGTGTGTCTTCTCCCAAGTAACAAGTAATAGGATGAGATGACATGGCCTCAAAATGTGCCAGAGGAGGCTTAGATTGGACCTTGGGAAAAAATTCTTTACTGATAAGACTTGTGAAGCATTGGGGTTCAAAAAATGTGTAGACATGGCACTTCAGGACAGGGTTTAGCAGGCACAATGATGTAGGGCTGAGAGTTGGACTGGATGATCTTAGAAGTCTTTTCCAGCCTTAAGGGTTCAGTGATTCTATGCCGCCCAACTCTCCCTCTTGGCACAAAGTAGTGGAGGGAGGGGTCTGAAGGGGTGGGATGCGGAGACCAGGAGGACACCTTCTCCCAAGAGCCACTTCCTGACGGCTCACCTTTCTGAACCGGCTGCTGGGGATGGCTGGGCGAAAGAGAAGCAGGGCAGAGGCTGGGTGGCCCCTTCCCCTCAGGCCAGGGGCAGACCAGGTGCAGGGTTGGAGCCAGGATGCCACCGCCACCACCCTGCCACTCTCAAGATGGCAGCAGGACCAAGTTGGCACCATCACCCCATTCCCCCCGACAGGTCTCCGTCCCAACCTGGAACACTTGTCCCCATCTCCAGCTTGTCGGAATGAAATGAAGGTACATCTCATTCTGGGAAGAGTTTGAATACAGCAGTGATAAGATGTATAGGTTGGGAATTAAGCAGTCTGGTCATCTGTAGCCATGTTTTCATTGTTTCTTGTCCCTTCCTCTCCGAGCTGGTAGCCCCAGGATGCATATGCTAACAGCAAGCACCCACCCTGGTGTGTGATAAACCACCTCTGTGCAGGACTATCACCTGTTCCACCTAAGTGGGGCCATCACCACCTCCATCTCATCCTTGCACATGCAGAGGCCCCTGCAGGTGTCTGGAGCACCCAGCTGAATGGGGCAGGGACACGTACAGGACAGGCAGGCTGTGGTGACAGAGGAAGCAGTTACCTCTGCAAAACATGGAATATTTTGACTTAAGCTAAAGTAAAGTTCAGTTTCATTTAAGTAACTGTGGTTTTTGATAGTTAAACAGAATATCCCTCTGATAGTATGGGTTTTTTTCAAACAGTGTTTTCGCAGATGCTGTTCTTTAAGAAATGATAATGTCTTGTGTTAAGTATGATATGTGCTTAACAGATGTGTCTTACGAGGAATGGCTGAGAGAGAGTTGGGGTTGTTCAGCCTGGAGAAGAGAAGGTTCCGGGAAGAACTTACAGTGGCCTTCTAGTAGCTGAAGGGGCTACAGGAAAGCTGAGGAGGGAGTTTTTACAAGGGCGTCACGTGTCCAGCACTGAAATAAAGGATGCTGCTTTCTAAAACTCCAATATGAGCTTTAGAGAGTTTATTTGCTGGCATTTGCAGTGTCAGCAGAACAGTAGGCAGGAAACATCCTCATCCACTGAAAGTTCCCCAAAACCATACAACATGGCTCGAGGGACAGCAGTGGAGGAGGACAACGACAGCACAAAACCAGCCGGAAACAGGCCAGAAACGCAGCCCGGGGGCTCTGTCACCACCCATCCGCCACTCTCAAGATGGCGGCAGGACAGCGCTGTCACCCCCACCCCGCCACTCTCAAGATGGCGGCGTGACCGAGCGGGCGTTGCCCTTCCTGCCGCGTTCAAGATGGCGGCGGG